>AP025057.1:24773133-24816516 GCA_036186865.1 Eustoma russellianum
TATACATATGCAAGCTATGTACATATATATACATCATATATAAACACGCACACTAAATACATATATATACACTATATATAAGCAAGCATACATATATATACATATTATAAGTATGTATGTTGTTATATATATATTTATATATGTATAAGTGTATAGATCTACATATATGTATGTATAGATGTATAGATCTATATATGTACATATACGGATCTACACATATATGTTTATATATATATGTATAAACGTGTAGAGATATACATGTATATACGGTTTTGTATCAATACATATGTGTATATACGGTTTTGTATCAATACATATGTGTATATACGGTTTTGATTGTATTAATGTGTATATATATATACGGTTGTAGATGGATATATACACACATAGATTTTATATATAAGTATGTGTAGATGTATAGATAAATATATATATATATGGTTCTATATATATATGTTTATAGATGTTTAGATTGCATATATGTATATACGTTTGGAAGTATGTATAAATGTATATATATATATGACTATTGTATAATATATCATAAAATGATTTTATACATGAATAAACATATATTTATCTTGGATAGTTTGTAAATATATATATAATATATATATTTCGGCCATAAGGCCATTCTAAAGATAAAACATGTTGTTACATATTCTATGTATACATATATGTATAATATATATGATAGATATGACAATGAATAAGTTTTGGATATTACATAATATATCACAAAGTGACTTATATATGTATATTTTATATACATATAGGTTCGGCCTTTAGGCCTTAGTGACAAAGATAATTTCATCATATTTTATAAGTATATATGTATATATGATGAATATGTTAAGTTATGAAAGTAAGTTAAGTATGTAAATTGAAAATGAATAAGTTTTGGATATTATATAATATAGCATAAAATGATTTATATATATATATACCATGTATATATATTCGGCTTTTAGGCTTTGGTGACAAAATGTTTTATTATATTTTTACGCAAATACATATGTATATATGATGAATATGTTAAGTTATGAAAATAAGTTAAGTATGTAAATTATGTATTAAGTTATGAAAAGTATGAAACATAAATAGGCCATATTTATGTGTGTAAATATAAGACTATTAACTTTTACAATGTATGTACATGATATGTTACATGTTATGTATACTGACATAATAGGTTATGATAAGATGTAAGTTATGAAATCTTAAGATGAAATGTTAAGATAATTAGAAAATTCATGTTGTAGGCAATTAAGTTATGAATTATGATATGCATGTATGAATAGATGTATCAATTTATTGTGAGATGATAATTAAGAAAAATGGGCTGTTTTGATGTTATGGCCGAATGGCCAATATTGGGTGATGAAAATAGTATTTGTTTAAGTTGTGATGTGTAGAAGGAAAATAAGTATTTGATGATGCTATAAAATGTAGAAGAACCAAAAGTATCCTCATATGTTTGTCTCATGTTGCATGAAAACAAGATTTGCAAAGTTATGTTGTCACATCTCATGTTTTTAAAAGTTCATATGCATAGGAATAATAAACACGAGACGAATGATTCCGATGAGACACGATATGTTATGTTATGTTCATGATCATGATTATGTTATGTTATGTTGAAGCGCTGTCCTGACATCGGGACCGGAGTGGTAGATGTCAGGGGCCCATGTTTACGTTATGGCTGAGTGTAACACCGGGTCTGGGACACGGGATCTCAGTCATAGTGCGTCACCGTTAGCACATGTGCCTATGATTCATGATGTTATGTCGCACATGTACTATATGGGGAATCATTCGGTATGTCGTGCGTTATTATTCTTATGAAAAGTGCTATAGCCAATGATGTAAATGTTATGTCTGCATGTTATGAAAAAGTCATGTTATGCAAGTTATGAATATGTCATGTTATGCAAATTATGAAAATCATGTCATGATTATGAAAAGTCATGTTTACGAAAAGTCATTTTATGAAAAGTCATGTTTTATGCATCACGTCATGACCATGTTACCTTAGAGTTTTGATTAAGAATTCTATAAGTATATGACAGCACTACAATGGACAAGGTAGTGTTAAGTATGACAATGTAGTACATGTAAGGTATGCGAAGATGGTATAAGTTATGGATTAGAAGTTAAGTATGGATATAGTATGATGTTACGGATTAAGCAGAATGAGATGTTTTTATGCTATGTATGCTCTGAAATCTTTCTAATTTATCTGCTTTCAGTTACAGCAGTTTACAGATATGATATCATACTTTACTTGTTAGAAAGGAGACGTGCTTATTATATTCAAAATTTATGGTTATTATGATTTGTCACCCCGTCTCCCCATGTATGATCCACATGTCGTATCTGGTAAGACTACTTGCTGAGCGATTAAAAGTCGGTGGCTATCGCTCATACTTGCCTCATTTATAATTTTCCAGATAACAGGTATCAATATACAAGTTCGTTGAAGACATGCTAGATAGACCTTTGGTAACGAAGAGCATACTGAGAGATTATTTCGAAGGCATCAAGTTCGGATTATGATGTATGATATATGATTTCAGTATTCTGTATATGATGATTGTACAGTTTATGATGCAGTACAGTGCATGTCGATGAAGATTTGTTTATGTTATGTTGCTTCCGCTTATCGATTCATTATTCATGTCGACATGTACATGTATAGTATCGACGCTTTGTACTCTATGGAGTAGAGTACGGCGGGTGCACTGAGCCGGAACCCTGGTTTCGGGCGGGGCGCTACATTATACATATACTTTTTACACATATTAAGACATATAATCTTGTAAGTATTCAGTTACATGTGTGTTTCTTGATTTGCATGAACTCTTGATATGTTTAGTCATGAGTATCATGTAAATTTTTTTGGTATTTAATTAATGAATGTATAATGGATTCACATAAAACTTTTGTTTACATTTTTCTACTTAAAGATTGAGGTCGGGTCTTGGAGCAACTGGTGAGATTATTGGTTTATGACCATAAGGTTACGGGTTCAAACCGCCCAAATAGCTTCTTGCACAAAAAAGTGTAGGGTAAGTCTGCGTACATCAGATCGAAAAGCGATTCGGTCCATTCCCAAACCCTGTGCAAACGTGAACGCCTAGTATACCGAGAATGAATTTTTTAGTTTAAGATTAATACGTCTTTTCCGATTTGTTGCTTCTTTTGCAAATTATATAGAGTTTGGTCATGAGGGTTTGTATCCAACTTTTAGAGATAATGTGAATACATAGCTTCTTCTTTCGGGCGACCTCTTTGAGATTTTCATTTATTGTTAAGCCTGGTTATTTAATGTTTCTGCAAATTTTTATTTTGGAATATTATCTTGTACAACATTAGCCTATGTCAATGAACAACAACAATGTGAAGAATGGTTATTAACTCATTTATTACACGGGGATGTACACAAAACATCATCATGGTATAAAAATTTATTTTACTATGGAAAGCATGATATAAAAATTTATTTTACTACGGAAATTTAATATATTTAGTCTTAATTTTCCACTCAACGTGCCATCTAAATTAGGTTTCAAAGAATGTGTGACATGTCACTTTGACATAAGACACAGGTTAGGTCAACCTATAATGATTTGCCAAACTGTTTCAATTTTTTTCTTTGTCGTTTTTTCCCCTAATATCTTTCAGTTTAAGTTCGGTAGACACAATAGGTTCGCAGGATTCCTTACTGTAAGATTATTTAACATTTAAATGTGAATAAGTTTAAGGTCTATTAATCATGTTTAAGTGCAAAAGGGCATAAAATATCATATGTATTTTCTATCAAGAATGTCCCTTGCATGTTTCAGCAAAATAAATATTAATACACACCACAAAAAGAATTTCGATTAGCGACGAAAAATTCACCGACGAAACAAGGTACGTCGGTATTTCGTCGTTAATTTGCGACGCAATAGCGATAAACACAGTTTCGTCGTTAATTGCGACGAAACTACGATGAAATACATTGTCGCTAACAAAAAAGTAGTCAGGTTAATCATTTCGTTACAATTTCGTCGGTATTTTGTCGGTGCTTCGTCGCTAATTTGTGTCTTTTGTTTGTCGCTATTTAGTTTGTAGCGTTTCGTCGCTATATCGTCGCTAATGTGTCGCTAAAATTCCAGAAACATAAATACGGATAAACAAGGAAATAAATTCGTCGGTTAGAAGGTTCTCGGCGTTATATTAAGTTTCGTCGGTATATCGTCGGTATTTAGTCGATGAATTAGTCGTCGCAAATGTTTCGTTTTACTTTTCGTTCGTATTTTATATATTCCGATTCGTCGTTGTGACGTCGCAGATTCGTCGAGGATTAAACACATGTGTGAATTAAGAAAAAAGAAAGCGATGATTGGAAAAAAAATTTATTCATTTAGAAATAAAAATTTACATTATAAAGACGAAAAATTAAAAAAAAATCTAAAAAAGAAGCGGAGAGGGGCCGTTCACTCTTCGTCATCGAAAGAAAGAGTGGCCGCCATATTCTCCACGAACTCTTTGAGGAGGCACTTCAGGTTGTAATATCTGGCTTTCAACTTGCGCAGCCTTCTGTTCACGCTGTGCAGTTGCCTCGACTGCTGCTGCATGTTTGCTATAAGCATACGGTAGTTGATCTGCGGTTCCGGTATTTCTTGTTGAGGATCCTCTGGCTGCATTGGGCCATGCACATATATTGAATCCTCCCGCTCAACCGATGGTTGTGGTTGAGGAGGAGGCCGTTGTGGAGGTGCAATGTTTGCCCCTTCACGCCTTGGGGTTATCTATAACGACGGGACATACTTTGTAGTTTGTTTAGGAAGTTTTATAACTTTGTTTATGTGTAATATACGGCTGTGGGGTTATAAATAGGTAAATTTAGCGACGAATATGCGACGAATTTTTCGACCGTTAATCAAGATGGGAATATGTGCGGGCGTGACACTTCGTTTGAACAAGCGACGCACTAGCGACGACTTAGCGACATAAGGTCATCGTACGTTGTACCCATCGGGCATTGTGTAGACACGGCCGTTGGGTGAATAGCGATGCCGTAGCGACATTTTCATTTTTCCTCCGTATAATAATTGCAGAAGGCGTACAGCTGGCCAGCCGACATCGCCCACGACGTGGAGCAGGCCTGGCGCCAGAGGGCCACCAAACGTTACAAGGAATTCGTCAACTCACTCAAGACCAAGTGGGAGCGTGACCCCATTTCTGCGAGGCCTCCCTACGTATCCGAGGCCACCTGGGCGGGGTGGATAGAAGGGTGGATGGACCCTGCTAACCAAGCCCGCAGCATCCGGAACGCGGCGAACCGGCGCAGCGGCAATCTACAGGC
Source organism: Eustoma russellianum (assembly GCA_036186865.1). Lineage (NCBI taxonomy): Eukaryota > Viridiplantae > Streptophyta > Magnoliopsida > Gentianales > Gentianaceae > Eustoma > Eustoma russellianum. Next base: position 24,778,487 of record AP025057.1, read on the forward strand.
CCCAGCACCTGCCACAGACTCAGGTGGTTCGGTTTCTCACGCCACCACGATGCGTGCTATGGTAAGTATTTTAATATTGGATTATTTAGATTCATTGATTTCATTGGATTATTTAGATTCATTGACTTAAGTGGATTATTTAGATTCATTGATTTCTTATGTTCCGCTGTTGTTTTTTTTGGTATTCGTATATGGTTAATCTAAGTAGTATATGTGTTCATTTGCCTTTTTCTTTTTATTTTTGATTTGACTTTGGAGAGGCCTTTAAAGCCGGGATACCTCCGATAAACGAATAGGTCATGCCGAAATTTTTAAAATTCTGGATTTCACTAACATATTTTATTTCATTCTTTCAGCACGCGGAGATGGGGGAGTGGCCAGCCTCCTACGATCTCTTCTACAAGACGCATCGGAAGAAAGCCTCCGACGTGACGGAGGACTGGATTACGGTGAAGGCCCGCGACATCGGTGTAAGTAGTCTACGATATCATTTGTTTTTTCCTTAGTTTATTTTATTTCTAAACCCGAAACCCTAACAATTCTTATTCTCATTTCAGGACGAGTACAACAGATTACTGGCAGAGGGAGGAGAAGAGGCCGACAAGAACCGTGCTTATTGGGATGCGGTTCGGACCATCGGCCCTCAGAATAAGAAGAAGAGGGAGGTGTACGAGGTTGGATCAGCAGCGCCGCGATTCTTCCCCGAAGTTCTGCATCCAGGTGCTTCCTCCGAGGCCAGCACCTCCGAGCCTTCTGCGACGCCAGAGGATATTTCGCGCCTGGACGCAGATCATGTGGCGCTGCAGCATGAGATGGATACCATCAGGGCGCAGCATGAGGAGAGTGTACAGGCACTGCGGTCGCAGCTCACTCAGACCCAGCAGGCGCTGCAGTAGTCGCTTCAGCAGGTGCTTCAGCAGGCGCAGCAGGAGATGAAGCAGGCGCAGCAGGAGACGAAGCAGGAAATCTCACAGCTATCGCAGATCTTCCTCTCTTTCCTTTCCAGCTCCTCGCAGCCTCATCCTCGCCCTCAGGATGGTCAGCCTTCTCCGCATGATCCCCCTCCAACTTCCTCTGCATAATATTTCATTTTTTGATTTTTCTTACTGACTATTTCATTTATTGTATTGACATATTCTTTGTTCTTTTATATTTTATCTGACATTTATACGGATTCCATTTCATTTGTGTTGTTTAATTATACGAATTTCAATACGCAAATACCGTATTTCTGTATAATATTCGTAAAAATGATTTTATATACAAAATAAAATATATTATAAAAATTAAATAATAATAAAAACTATTTAATTAATAATATATTGATATTATTAATAAATTATAAATATTTAATATTTAATATTAATTTAATATTTAATATTAATTTAAATAATGGCGACGAACCTGCGACAAAACATAAATGCCGCAGACCGGGCATATAAAAAAATCAAAAAATTTAAAATAGTGACGAAAAAGATATACCGACGAACCGACGACGGAAAAAACAGGTCGCATACCTGACAGTTTTACGTCGCAATTTTATGACGAACCGCCGACGACCTTGATCTCGTCGCAATATAACGATGCCGTACCGACGAAAATCACTTTGCGGCAAGCAGCGACATACATATTTCGTCGCCATTTCGTCGCTATATACCATTAGCGACGAAATGGCGACGAAATATGTTTGTCGCTATATGCCTTTTTTTTGTGGTGAGAGAACTTGATTTTGAATAATAAATCCATACTTTCGCTAACCCTTTGGAATATATATATAAAATTTAAGGTAGAAGATAATTTTGGTAATAAAAAGCCTAAGCAAAAGTAGATAAGTAATTTATTTACCAGGACATAACTTAAACAGGGTACATGATGACCATAACGCCAAAAGAGAACTTCTTTAGGCAGTTTCTTCCCGCATGCTTAATTTTGAGATCACATAATTGCTTCACATGATAAGCATTGATACCAGATTTCTAACAACTTACTAATTTACATGTCAAAAAATAATATTAGCTGTTACAGTAATGTTATTCAGCCGAAGGTCTAGATATTAACTTTAGCAGCAAGAACGTGGAACACAATAGTATATTTAATGTAAACCTTTGAAATAAAGAATAATTTTTGGCTTACAAAACTGCAAAAGAACCTAGAAAAAGATGCTTCCATATATTTTGGTCACGATATTTGTTTCATTGCATGTTATAATAATGATATTCGCTCGACCAAAGTAAATTCACTTTGGATCATGATTGAAGTTGCAATTTCCCTTAATGACATCTGAAGTTCTCTTATGACTCAAAGCAAAACATAATGCCGGCAACGTTTCATAAGATACAGTTTTTGTCCAAACATCCACGTTATATATGAAACATATAAAATAGGGTAAATTACTTCCAAATACATATACTTGGAGTAAAGTTATTCCGAACCCAAGCGATGAAATTAATTTGTCTTTTGTCGTTTTTTTTCAAAAAAATTCCTCCAACAACACAGGAGATATAAAACAAGACAAATGCATAAGGTATGCACCATACACCACAAAAAGAATTTCATTTACCGACGAAAAATTCACCGACGAACCACGGTTCGTCGGTTTTGCGTCGGTACTTTGCGACGCATTTATGATACACTCATTTTCGTCGTTAATTGCGACGAAAATACGATGACAAGCATTGTCGCTAACAAAAAAGTAGTCAGGTTTTCAATTTCGTCGGTGTTTTGTCGGTGGTTCGTCACTATTCTGTGTGTTTTATTCGTCGCTATGTAGTTTGTAGCGTTACGTCGCTATATCGTCGCTATTGTGTCGCTAAGTTTCCAGAACACGGATAAAAAAAATTCGTCGGTGAGTAGGTTCTTGGCGTTGTGTATCGTCGGTTTTTTTGTCGATGAAACCCGCGTGTCGCAAATGTTTTGTTTTACTTTTCGTTCGTATTCCGATTTGTCAGATTCGTCGAGGATTAAACACGTGTATTAATTAAGGAAAAAGAAAGCGGTGATTGGAAAAAAATATTAATTTAATAATAAAAATTTACATTATGAAACGAAAAATTAAAAAAAGAAATCTAAAAGAGAGGCGCAGAGGGGCCGTTCACTCTTCGTCATCGGAAGAAAGAGTGGCCGCCACATTCTCTGCGAACTCTGTGAGGAGGCGCTTCAGCTTGTAATATCTGAATTTCAACTTCCGCAGCCTTCTAGTCATGCTGTGGAGTTGCCTCGACTGATGTTCCATGTTTGATATCAGCATACGGTAGTCGATATCCTGTTCCGGCATTTGTTCTTGAGCATCCTCTCACGGTAGTAGGCCATACACAGATATGGAACCCTCCCGCTCAACCGATGGTTGGGGAGGAGGCCCTTGTGGCGGGGCACTGTTTGCCCCTCCACCACGCCTTGGGGTTCTTCTAAAACGACGCGACATATTGTGATGTTTTATAGCTTTGTATGTGTGTATATGTGCGGATGTTTGGGGTATAAATAGGTAAATTTAGCGACGCTATAGCGACGAACTTGCGACGAATTTTTCGACCGTTAACCAAGATGGGAATATGTGCGGGTGTGACGCTTCGTGCGAATTAGCGACGTAATGTGTGCGGGCATGACGGTTCGTTCAAATTACCGACGCATTAGCGACGAATTAGCGACATAAACATGTTGGAGAGTGACGAATAGCGATGCATTAGCGACACCGTAGCGACGAAACGCGTCGAATGGTGTAAAGAGACGTCGTGCGTCGCTATTTCATCGGTAAATCATCGCTAAATTCGTTGATAATATCAGATCAGCTGATGAAGATAATATCGTACGTTGTAACTGTTGTGAACTGAACGGACACTGCGGAATAGCGACGCTGTAGCGACGAAACTTGGGAACTAAACAGACACTGCGGAATAGCGACGTATTAGCGACGCTGTAGCGACGAAATGCGTCGAATGGTGTGAAGAGACGTCTTGCGTCGCTAGTTTGTCGGTAAAGCATCGCTAAATTCGTGGGCGTCGCTGAGCGTCGCTAAGTCGTCGGTATTTGTGTTTCTTTGTCGTCGCTTAGCGTCGCTAAATCGTCAGTGTTTGTGTTTGTTTGTTTCCGTGATTTGTGTTTCTTGGTCGTCGCTGAACGTCGCTAAGTCGTCGGTATTTGAGTTTGTTTGTTTCCAGGATTCGTGTTTCTTGGTCGTCGCTTAGCGTCGCTATATCGTCGCTAATACGTCGGTAATATTGCAGGCTGAGAACCATAAAACGCAACTTTCTTCTTCCACTCTTCTCCCATTCTTCTCCCATTTCAAACACATAAATCATCACTTTTCAACGAAAATATAGAAGGAAGAAATCTTATTGTATGGAATTTTGATGTTTTCCACCACCGAGAAAAGATAGTTGTTGTTATTTTGAAGGTATAGCGAGAAAATGGATCCGAGGAGGAGCGATAGAAAGTGGATGTACGAGAGAGTAAACAACGGGGAGTGGAGTTTTAGATTTCTTGAAGGTCTCGAAGAATTTATGGATTTTGCGACGAGTAATGAAAATGGAACGCAGATTAGATGTCCGTGTAAGAAATGCAAGAACCGTAAATATATGCATCCGGCTGACGTGAGGGTTCACTTATTGAAACAAGGTTTCGTGCACAATTACCATATATGGTACTGCCACGGCGAATATGAGGGGGCGTCTACATCTGCAACTGTACACGTCGAAGGGGGACCCGGTCAGGTCGATGCCGAAGAAATTGGCGAGGGATCTCGCAACCCATACATGCAGATGGTGCAAGACGCAGCCGCCGGTGCATTTACGGGAGAGCAGTACTTACAAATGCAGGATCCGGATGAACAGCCGCGTGTATTCGTGGAGGAAGATCCAAACCCTCAGGCGAGACAGTTTTTTGAGATGCTGAACGCCGCCAACACGCCGCTGTATCCCGGTTGCGGTAGTCACACACAGATGTCCATGATTGGTTGGATGACAAGCATGAAGACAGAGCACCGCATGATGGAGAGATTGTACGATGGGATGTGTCAGCTGATGAGGGAATCTCTTCCCGAAGGGAACACAATGGTCGACAGTTTTTATTCGACGAAGAAACAGCTACAGGCGCTGGGACTGCCGGTTCAAAAGATCGATTGTTGTTCAGAGGGGTGCATCATATACTGGGGCATCGACGAGGATAAAGACAAGTGCAGGGTCTGTGGGACACGCAGGTGGAGAACGAACAAAACAAACCGGAACGTGCCAAGAAAGCAATTCTACTATTTACCTCTCGCCCCTAGACTGCAGAGGCTCTACGCATCCGGTGCCACAGCTAGCCAGATGAGGTGGCACGCGGAGCACTACATGAAAGACGGTGAGATGTGCCATCCATCTGACGGCGAAGCTTGGAGGACGTTCGATGCGACACATCTAGGTTTTTTGTCGGAGACAAGGAACGTTAGGTTGGGGTTATGCACCGACGGGTTCAACCCGTTTGGACAGTCAGGAGAGCAGTATTCGTCGTGGCCTGTAATCGTGACGCCGTACAATCTACCACCTTGGATGTGCATGAAGAAGTCGTACATGTTCTTGACTATGATCGCACCGGGGCCTAGGAATCCGAAACAGAAGATCGACCTATACTTGCAGCCATTGATACATGAGCTGAAGTGGTTGTGGAAGTTGGGTGTGGAGACGTTCGATGTATCGACCAAACAAAACTTCCAGCTACACGCTGCGCTGATGTGGACCATCAGCGACTTCCCGGCTTATTCTATGTTGTCGGGGTGGAGCACAGCGGGGAAATACGCTTGCCCTTGCTGCATGAAGCAAGCGAAGACGATGTCCTTGAAACATGGACGTAAGATTTGCTGGTTCGACAGCCATTGGAAGTTCCTACCCAGACGTCATTTGTACAGAAAGAACGTGACGTCGTTCATGCCTGGCATCGTCGAGAAGGACATGAAGCCCGAGCTTCTCACGGGTGCGGAGGTGTTGGAGGAGATAGACAGTTGTGGATTCGTGGGGGTCGCTGATGATCCGGACGGCAGCCACAACGCAGACCTGGCCCGTTACTGTATCGGGTGGAAGAAGAGAAGCATATTCTGGGAGCTTCCGTATTGGAAGAGCAATATGATCCGACACAACCTGGATGTCATGCACATTGAGAAGAACGTGTTTGACCACATTTTCAATACGGTGCTGAATGTGCCTGGAAAAACGAAAGACAATTTGAAGGCACGACTTGATATGCGCGACCTCAATATGCGACCGGAGCTGCATCCCATTGGCACATCCTACATGCCGAAGTCCTTATACACGCTGAATACGGAGCAGGTCAGTGCATTGTTAGCGTGGCTGGGGACGGCTAGATTTCCTGACGGCCATGTTTCGAACCTGTCTAAGAACATCGACGTGAATAAACGCGGTTTGCACGGGATGAAGAGCCACGACTGTCACGTGTTCATGCAACGGTTGATGCCCATTGCATTCCGCGAGCTGCTTCCAACCAATGTATGGGAAGCACTTACCGAGATGAGTCTGTTCTTCAGATGTCTTACATCCACGAGACTCAGGGCGAATGATATGTCAAGGCTGGAGGGCGAAATCCCATTGATCATTTGCAAGATGGAAACTGTATTCCCTTCGGCCTTCTTTGATTCAATGGAATACCTGCCAGTTCATCTACCATACGAGGCATGCGTTGGTGGTCCTGTTCAGTACAGGTGGATGTATCCGTTCGAGAGGTACTCTTATTTATTACGTGACATTCTTATGTGTCTAAGCGCAAGCATTTGAACAGATATTCCCTATATGAACAGATATCTCAGGCATTTGAAGCTGAACATCAAGAACAAGGCGAAAGTCGAGGCCTCGATGTGCAATGCCTACGTGACGGAGGAAGCCTCGACCTTCGTGTCTCATTACTTCGATCCAGATGTCCCGTCGAGGTGCAGAGATGTTTCCCAGAACGACGACGGCATTTCCAGATCCGGTGTCCTCCCGATATTCACACATCCGATCAGATTTCACAGACAGGGAAAGGAAATGATATTGGGGGACAGCGAGCTGAAGATTGCTCATTCTTATGTTCTGCGCAACTGCCGTCAAGTCGATCGTTTCCAGAGGTATAAACGATATCCAATTTTAATTTGTAAATACCTTGCGCTACTATATCCATTGTATTACAAAGATATACAGGGTACTCATTCGTAATTTGCTTCAGCTTGTTCGTTGATTTATTGCAACACCGTTCACCGGGTATATCGAGCGACGCAATAAACAATGAGTTAGATGCCAAGTTTGCTGATTGGTTCAGGTGGCATGTAAGTTTACATATTTGCCGGTTACGTGTACGTCATGAGATACGCATTTATTGCGCCGCTGATGCATACTTACTTGTCGTTTTTCAGGCGAACAAAGGTCATATGGCTGACGATGAGTACGGTTACATTCTGACACCAGTAGCCGAGGGTCCATTGAACAGAGTCACGCGCCACGATATGTGTTTTGTCAACGGTTATAGATTCCACACAGTCTCCCATGCCAGCCGAAAATCGTCGGAGAACAGCGGAGTGTGTGTCAAGCGGTATGACAATAGCCCGGACGAGGATGACTTCTACGGCTACCTTACTGACATCATTGAGCTCGAATATCCCGCATTGCCTATAAAGCGGGCGGTGCTATTCAAATGCGAATGGTACGATCTAACTCGGGAAGGTTATCGCGCTGGCACAAAGGTTCATGACCGATATAAGTTGGTAGACATACACCAAGGGCGACGGTACAGAAAGTACGATCCATTCGTTTTGGCTAGTCAAGCGTCCCAGGTGTACTATCTATCGTATCCAACAACGAGGATGCGTGCGAGCTCAAAAGACTGGCGAGCCGTGTGCAAAGTAAAATCGAGCAAGTTTGATGTCAGTATACAGCCAGGTTCAAATGGCACAGATGCCACATTCCAAGAAGAAAACCCGCCCGTTCTGGATACGACACATGTTGAACTGCACAACCTCCCTCTAAATGACCCCAACGGCGGTTTCATCGAAATTCATCTCAACATACAACCGCCTGAAAATATTGAAGATGTAGGCGAAGACGAATACGAGGATAAAGAGGACGACGAGCATGTAGATGAAGATGAAAATGAAGATGAAAATGAGGATAAAAATGAAGATGCGTATGAGGATGCGGATGACAATGAAGATTAAGGTTAGTCACAATTTTTTATGTACCTCATTAGGCGAAAGTGTGTATGTGTTGATGTACTTATACACATGTATATACATAATGTGTGTCTGTAAGTACTTTATATTTTGTATTATTTTTTTTCAATACTGATAGCACCGACAAGTTACCGACGAAACCTATCGTCGAAAATTTGAAATAACGACGACACATGAAATAGCGACGCCACAGTAATAGCGACGGACTTTCGTCGCTAGTGCGTCGCAAAATTTTCGACTAAAAGCTGAAAACCCTTCTCTTCTTCCCCATTTCTTCCCCCGCAATTTCTTCCCACCCCCCATGGCGATTTCCCCTCTCAGACCCCCGGCGAAATCCCCTCTCCTCCCCCGGCGAAATCCCATTTCTTCTCCGGCGACCTCCCTTCTCCGGTTAGTTTTTCTTCCTATTTCGTTTTTAATGATTTTAATTAGTTATATTTCGTTTTATACATATATACACTACACACGCACACTACATATATATACATTATATATATATATAAACACGCACATATACACACACTCGGTGTATTTTATAAAATATATATGTAGATACATGTATATATGGGTATATATATATATATATATATATATATATATATATATGTATATATATATGTATTTGTATACGGATATACATATATATATGAGTATATATGTATATACAGTTTTTGATATATACATATATACGGTTTTATGCATCTATATATATATATATATTTCACTGTTTTTAGGTATATATACATAAATATATATATATATATATACGGTTTTACATTTATATATATATATATATATATATATATATCTCACTGTTTTTTTATAAATATATATAGATATATATATATATATATATATATATATATATATATATATATATATATATATATACGGTTTCACATATGTATATATATATAGTTCACTGTTTTTTTAAGTATATATATATACATATATATACATATACGGCAGTGGTGAGATTCTCTCTCGAGCGGCGCAGGCGAAATAACGGCGCAGCCGCAATTACGTCTAGCGGCATCCGCCGCTGTTGCCGCAGCCGGACAGGCTTATTCTTATCACCGGCATTGCTTTCGTTTCCTTCGGTACTGACTCGCTACTCTCCTGGGTTCCATTCCGTTATAGTCCAGAATGCCCGATGCGCCGCCGTCGTTTGCTGCAGTGGTTTCCGGCGCTGTTTCATCTCAGTCCATCAACATCTCACCCAAAACGGTTTCTCGATATAAAGGTATTCCCTTAATATCTTTTTCGGATTCGGAAATAGATGAACTTGCTGCTCCATTCAAGTATTCGTTAGTGGGTACTTTTTGGTATGGGAGACCTCCATTGAAGGTGATCAGGGATGTCTTTGAAAAAATTGGTTTTCAACCTGATCTTCGTATCACTCTTATTGATCAGGCATATATACTGCTAAATTTTCGACATGAAGCAGATTATTTACGTTGTTTTTACCGACGATCATGGCATATCTCTGGATGTCACATGCGTATAACCAAATGGACAGTAGATTTTGATCCGTCTACTGATGTGCCAATAGTACCAGTTTGGATAGCTTTTCCTGGACTTCCCATCCATCTTGACCGCAAAGAGGCAATATTTGAAATTGTTAAACCAATAGGGAGCCCCATCAAACTCGATGTCGCAACCACGGAGGGTCTACGACCGTCGGTTGCACGTGTATGTGTGGAAGTTGATATTTCCAAAGAATTGCCGCAAAAGATTTATCTCGAAGCTAAAGGTCGTTTTATTCTGCAAACCATCAACTATGAAGATTTGCCATTGTTTTGCACTTCCTGTCGACGGTTAGGCCATGCAGCCTCGTCATGCACGCCACCTTTGGTGGAAACTATACCGCCACCGCCACCACCCCCTCCGCGTCGTCCACAGGCGCAGCGCTGGACTCCGGTGAAAAAACGCCCAGCTGCTCAAACTAATCATCCAGAGAATGAGCCCCCGTTGGCAGACATCCCACTACATGAAAGATCCCCCATTCGCAAAGCAGCGCCAGCCGCAGATATTGCAGAGGATACTTTGGAATCATTGAGGGAGCCTCTTGAGACCAGTGACATTGGACACTCGTCTGATACAGACCTTCCGGTGACAGATAACATTGAGATTCCTACTGTACCGGAGGAGGTAGCCAACCGCATCCAGCAGCTACCTTCTACGCTTGATATGGACACCTTAATCTCACGCTTACAGGAGTCAGCGGATGACTTTATTCAGGTTGTACCACGTAGAAAACGTCGGGCAAAGAAGGATCTTCCTCCATTGCCTCCATCGTCCATTCTTACACGCAGCGCTTCGCATGCGATACAGGGAAGTAACTCTACACTGTCTCAATGAATATTATGATATGGAATATAAGAGGTCTTCGTGCCTTAAAACCACGATTGCATCAACTGATTCATGAACATCGATTAAATTTACTTGTTATTATTGAGCCAAAACATGCATCCAATACTGTTTCTCGATATGCTTTGGATTTTGGCTTTTCAAATTCATACGCATCACAGTCTGAACGTATATGGTTTTTCTGGCATGATTCTCACTTTGAGTTGGTCACAGTGCAGGATGAAGGACAAGTGGTACATTTTACACTGTTATATCGGCCATTTCAGTATGCTTTTGTATTCTCGGCAATCATACTCCAGCTTTACGTCGTGCTTTGTGGGCTTCTTTATGTACTTTTTCTGAACATACAACGCTTCCTTGGGTTTTAGGGGGAGATTTCAATACATTCCGATCTCTATCAGATCATGAAGGACGATCTCAGCCTTCACTCTCAGTTTTACAAGATTTTAATGATTGCGTAGAGCCAAGTGGTTTGATGTCGCCGCCGTTTCAGGGTTCCAGGTTCACCTGGTCGGATGGTCGAGGCCTTGGTAGAGTGCGCCGACGCTTAGATTGGTTGTTTCTCAATTCTGATTTTCATGATAAATTTGAAGACCTACAATTTACACATTTACCTCGAATTGCTTCAGATCACACACCACCGTTGCTAATATGTCGACAAAGTGTGGCTTCGTTGCGTCGCTCATTCCGTTTTTTAGATTCATGGCTGTTACACCCAGACTTTCATAATTACATGCGCGACGCATGGACTGCATATCCAACAACGGGAGGCATGTATGGTTTCTATACCAAATTATTTAAGTTCAAAAAGGTTGTGCACCGATGGAACAAAGAAATCTTTGGCAATATTTTCTCTAGGGTTCAACAAGCTGAAGTTCAACTTACACAAGCTGAACGACAATGGGACATGCAGCCAACAGAGGAAACTCGTACAGAGTATCATCGCGCAAAGGCGGAATATCTACAAGCTGCTTCTTATGAAATGCATTATTGGAAACAAAAGGCAAGAGTACGATGGCTAAAGGAGGGAGATGCAAATACTCGTTATTACCACTCTGTTGTGAAAGGACGACGATTACATCTTAAGATTCAACAAATACAAACATCTACCGGTCTTATTTATACTGCCCTTGATGATATAATGGCGGAAGCTGTGTCTTTTTATACAGCTTTATTTGCACGTGAAGCTACGGCCAACTATGATCACATTCTCCGCCATATTCCAACGCTGCTTTCTTTAGAGGACAACGCCTCTCTAACGCAAATCCCAATGCCCAATGAGATCAAGGCAGCGGTTTGGCATTTGGATCCTCATAGTGCAGCGGGACCTGATGGTTTTGATGGTAACTTTTATAGATCATGCTGGTCCATTATACACACGGATGTTGTTTTAGCGGTTCAGGAATTTTTCCTCGGCGTTCCTCAGCCCAAAGTTATGGCTAGTGCATTGATCACTTTAATTCCAAAGAAACCTTCCCCTGCTACGTTCAGTGATTATCGTCCTATATGTCTCACTAATTTTATCAGTAAAGTCTGTACCAGAATTGTTGCTAGCCGTTTGAGTAAATTATTACCCCGCTTAATATCTCAAGAACAGACGGGCTTCCTTCTGGGTATGGACATTTCGACTCTAGTTTTATTGGCTCGTGAGATGATTCATATGCTTGATAGAGGGGGTTCCCAACTCTGCCTCAAGTTGGATATGATGAAAGCGTTTGACAGAGTTAGCTGGGAATACTTGGAATTACTTCTTCAGGCCTTCGGTTTTTCAGGTTTATTCACACGTACTATTCTGAATCATTTGAGTGCTACCACATTTGCAGTGTTAATTAATGGCCAGCCATCTTCCTATTTTCAACCATTCAGAGGTGTCAAGCAGGGAGATCCCTTATCTCCTTTATTATTTATTTTAGCAGCAGAAGGTTTTAGCAGAGGCTTGAACGCTTTGACAGCAGCGGGTGTCTTGCAGCCGTTCCGCTTGGGTCGTGTCCCATTTCCAATTACGCACTTAGCCTATGCAGACGACCTATTGATATTTCTTCAAGGTACACAGCGGAACCTGCAACATTTTCATGCATTTCTTACACAATATGAAACTGCTTCAGGTCAGAAAGTGAATTTCCAAAAAAGTAGTATTATACCTTCTGCTGCTGTCACTCCACAACAACGTCAACTTTTCATGCATATTCTAGGCATGCGACCCTCAAGTCTTCCGTTTCGATATCTCGGTTCCTATTTACACAAGGGTATTTCTCGTTACCATCACTGTGTCTCGCTTCTACAGCATATTGATGACAGACTTCAAGGGTGGCACTCCAAATTATTATCTGCTGCAGGCCGACTACTGCTGCTACAATCTGTAATTGATGCGTTACCTCTTCATGTTATTGCAGCGGGAGGCATACCAAAATCGGTCATCAAGATAATTCCTCGCAAAATGGCAGCATTTTATTGGGGTCGCAGACATCATTGGGTCTCCTGGGCTAACATTACTAAGCCACAGGCTGAGGGTGGTTTAGGCCTACGGGATTTAAATGTCTTACAAAAAGCATATCATTGCCGTATTTGGTGGTCGTATCATCAGAATTCAACTTTGTGGAGCAAATACATGCATGCGAAATATGGCCAGCGACAGGATAATCTTCCTCGGCTAACGGACTCACCTATATGGAAAACGATTTGCCGGATTCATTCTTTCTGCTTAATGCACACTGCTGGACAGGGTGACCAACTCTCATGGTTACCAACACAACTGGGGGAATTTTCAATTAAGAGTGCATATGACATCTACGGGACCTCTTCTCCAACAATTCTGTCTACATCTTTTATTTGGTCCAAGCATCATTCTCCTTCTATCCGACTGTTCTTATGGCGTCTTTTTCATTCAGCATTGCCTTTTGAGGATTATATTGGAAGTTATATAGCGGCACATCCAACACAATGCCCGTTCTGCAAGAGAGAGTCGGCCAAGATAGATCATGTTTTCTTATCTTGTTCTTATGTTCGTCCTATCTGGCACTATTTTGCAAGTGAGCTACATTGTCCTCTCCCCTCATCATTACAGCTTCATCAGTATCTTCTTGCATGGTGGTATCGATCATCTCTTTCATCTCTTATTGGGGTTTATAAAATAGTGATCCATGCGATCATTGTCTACAACATTTGGTGTGCTTATACTTCCATGGTCTATGGGGACAAAACAACTACTACAACAACTTTCCTTAGATCCTCCATCCATTATGATATTAGTCTGTGGCACAAAAAGATAGCAGCCTCTAAACTTTCTACTTACCCAAGACAGATCTTCAGTTGGCTTCCTCCTCTTCGACCGGCTCATCCATTGATCGTTCGTTGGATCTCGCCACCTTCAGGCCGATTGAAACTAAATGTGGATGCTGCCGTGGGGCGGCATTTTGCAGCAGGCGGTGCCATATTACGTAACCACAGGGGTTCATGTTTAGGAGCAATTTCATTCCGACTTCCGCATTGCCCACCTCTTCATGCAGAGATCCAAGCTGCTCTTTTTGGACTTCTCTACTTCCTTCCGCTTTATCGAGCAATTATCCTAGAGTCAGATTGCGCCCAACTGATTGATCGCCTCACACGCTATCACGGCGTCCATGGGAATTCCCATCTTCGTTATCTTCAATCACTCATTCATTCTCATCGGCTCCCTAGCAGTCATATTTATCGCGAAGCAAACATGGCAGCACATTACTTAGCACAGCAGGCAATGTTATATCCACGGACGAAATATTATACATCGACTACTATCCCTTCAACTTTGGTCAGGGCGGCAGTCACTTTGGATCTCACATCTGTTCACTTGCGAGTACCTTGACGTTATCCTGTCTTCCATATGGATTGGCGCTATTTCACATCACCTGCCTGCACCACTTGGGCTGCAGGCAGGCACGGTATGCTAAAACATCCCTTTTTCTATGATTTTTGCAGTTTCTTTCACAAACATAACATACTATTTTGTTTCATTGGAGCGACTTGGATATCACACCGTCACATCCTTATTTCCAAATTGTCGAATGGAGGACTGTATTGCTGGATCATAGCTGGAATCTTCACACTGTCGCCTTGGCCCCCTAGTCAAGGCGACTTGGGTATGCATTTTGGCATTCTGATTGTGCTTATTACTTTTAGAATTTATGCTCTTTTAATACATTCTCTTCATCTGCGTGAGATTCCACATGTGGTGTACTATCTTCCTGCATTCAAGGACATCACACCCCAGACTGACCTAGCGCATTCTTTCATCATTTTGTCACGTTGGCATCGCAATTATCACGGAGGCTCTGAGGGTTGGTTCAGCAAGGAAACACCAAGACCAAGCATTGCCGATTACACCATCTGCAGCCTCATATTACTACTACATACGCCTGCATCAAACCTTGATTTGCACACAATATTACATCTCTATCATATCAATGACAGCCGTATAAATATGTACGCTTTTTCCTTCGCCAAGGTTTTATCCACAAGGGTGGTTTTACTTGACAAGGTTTTAATGCGGCATATCATATACGACTGGAGATATGAGATTATTAGTTCGTTATTTCATTTATTCGCATACTCTGACATTTGTACTATGGTTTTCCTCCGCCAAAAGTGAGGTTGTTACTTAATAAAATTTCCCTTCATAAAAAAAATATACGGCAGTTATATATATATTTATATACAAAATATATATTTCGGTGTATATATGTATTATATATATATATGTATTATATATATATATATATTTCGGTGTATTTATGTATTATATATATATATATATATATATATATATATATATATATATATATATATATACGGCCATTAAGTAATTTTTGGCTTAATTGACTTTAATTTTATGAATAGTATGTTTCAATAGTTAAGATATAATATGTGATGAAATATGACTAAATTTGAATGTATATAATATATTATAAGACAAATATATATAAATGTATATATAAATGATTTATTTATTTTTTGCCCTTAGGCCTTTTATGAAAAAATAACCTTATTATGTAGTACACATGTATATATGTATAATATATATGTTAAGATATGAAAATGAATAAGCTTTGGATATTACATACTATTTTGCCTTGCATGTACCGAAAAAGGGCTGTTGGTGACTAGGGTGCGTATGCACCAAAATTGTTGTTAAGGTTGAATTAGTAGAAATGTGGTGTGCTTGGCCAATGAATGATGCATGTACAAACTGTTTTGTAAGAGGTTTGCATATGATTTTCTGTATGATACTAGTTCAAGGTGTTTACTAAGCTCGAGAGTTGGACATACATTTGTCTTTAGAGAGGCCATTAAGGCCGGGAAACCTTCGATAAACGAATAGGTCATGCGAAAATTTTCAAAATTATTAATATCTTGCATTAAATGTATGTAAACAGTTGTCATTTTTTGGACATCTTATTTGTCTGGCCAACCAACCCTAAACTCGTTGAATGTGCCTTTTAAATTTTTCACCCTTGCAGATCTGATGGCTAGTGAGGGTTTACCGACTCGATCCACCTACCCACCATCTACACATGACATCTCAGGAGAGTTTAATATGTTCCTCTCTCAGCATGAGCAGCTTGGGTCGGTTTCGACCGCAGCTCTTGCTGCGGACGCAGACCTTATAGGGTCTGCCGAGAGGTCCGCACCCCCCGATCTACGCCGCCACCCACACCCACCGGTTCAGCACCTCATCCGGCGTCTGATGCGGCATAAGACGAGGGTGTCATACAAGGGCGTCGTGCCCTCCCTTGGTCACATGATACCCATACGTAAGTAATGATTTATTTTTTTAACACGTTTTCAAATATATTTCACGAGTTATTTTTTCCTAACAACTTCACCTCTTTCAGGTTTGCACCGGACCCGGGCCAGATTTCCGGTTGCATCACTCGGTCCTTCCACCTGAGGCAGGACCCAGCTGGATATGCCTGGTCCCGTGTGACCCCGCAGACACGTAGGTTCTACTGGGATGAGTTTCAGGTATTCAAATTTGATGAATTTCACTTTTTGATACATAATCGATCATTACTTTTCTAACCACGTTTTTACTTTTCCTCCATATAATAATTGCAGAAGGCGTACAGCTGGCCAGCTGACATCGCCCACGACGTGGAGCAGGCCTGGCGGCATAGGGCCGCCAAACGCTACAGGGACTTCGTCAACGCGCACAAGACCAGGTGGGAGCGTGACCCTAATTCTACCAGGCCTGCCTACGTATCCGAGGCCACCTGGGCGGGGTGGATAGAAGGGTGGATGGACCCTGCTACCCAAGCCCACAGCGCCCGGAACGCGGCGAACCGGCGCAGCGGCAATGTACAGGGCCCAGCACCTGCCACACACTCAGGTGGTTCGGTTTCCCACGCCACCACGATGCATTCTATGGTAAGTATTTTAATATTGGATTATTTAGATTCATTGATTTCATTGGATTATTTAGATTCATTGACTTAAGTGGATTATTTACATTCATTGACTTAAGTGGATTATTTATATTCATTGATTTCTTATGTTGCGCTGTTGTTTTTTTGGTATTCGTATATGGTTAATTTAAGTAGTATATGTGTTCATTTGCCTTTTTCTTTTTATTTTTGATTTGACTTGGGAGAGGCCTTTAAGGCCGGGATACCTCCGATAAACGAATAGGTCATGCCGAAATTTTTAAAATTCTAGATTTCACTAACATATTTTATTTCATTCTTTCAGCAGGAGGAGATGGGGGAGTGGCCAGCCTCCTACGATCTCTTCTACAAGACGCATCGGAAGAAAGCCTCCGATGGGACGGAGGACTGGATCACGGCGAAGGCCCGCGACATCAGTGTAAGTAGACTACAATATCATTTGTTTTTTCCTTAGTTTGTTTTATTGCTAAACCCTAAACCCTAACAATTCTTATTCTCATTTCAAGACGAGTACAACAGATTACTCGCACAAAGGGGAGAAGAGGCCGACAAGAACCGCGCTTATTGGGATGCGGTTCGGACCGTCGGCCCTCAGAATAAGAAGAAGAGGGAGGTGTACGAGGTTGGATCAACAGCGCCACGCTTCTTTCCCGAAGTTCTGCATCCAGGTGCTTCCTCTGAGGCCAGCACCTCCGCGCCTTCTACAGCCCTAGAGAATCTTTCGAGCCTGGAATCAGAGCATGCGGCGCTGCAGCATGAGGTGGAGACCATTAGGGTGCAGCATGAGGAGAGTGTACAGGCACTGCGGTCACAGCTGACTCAGACCCAGCAGGAGCTGCAGCAGTCGCTTCAGCAGGCGCTTCAGCAGGCGGTTGAGCATGCGCAGCAGCAGACGAACCAGCAAATCTCGCAGCTATCGCATCTCATCATCTCTATCATTTCCAGCTCCTCGCAGCCTCAGCCTCCCCCTGATGGTCACTCTTCTCCGCATGATCCCCCTCCATCTTCCTCTGCATAGTATTTCATTTTTTGATTTTTCGTACAGTCTATTTCATTTATTGTATTGACATATTCTTTGTACTTTTATATTTTATATGATATTTATACGGATTCTATTTCATTTGTGTTGTTTAATTATACGAACTTCAATACGCAAGTAGTGTATTTCTGTATAACATTCGTACAAATGATTTAATATACAAAATAAAATATATTATAAAAATTAAATAATAATGAAAACTATTTAATTAATAATATATTGTATTATTTATAAACTAAAAATATTTAATATTTGATATTAAATATTAAATTAAAAAATAGCGACAAACCTGCGACGAAACCGAAATGTCGCAGACCGGAAATAAAAAAATCAAAAATGTAAAAATAGCGATGAAATTTTGCGACGAAATAATATGTCGCAGAAAGGAAATAAAAAAAATTAAAAATTATAAAATAGCGACGAAAAAAATACACCGACGAAAAAACGACGGCAATAACAGGTCGCAGACCTGACAGATTTTCGTTGCAACTGTGCGACGAAACACCGACGAAATTTTTCCGTCTCAATATAGCGACGCTTCACCGACGAAATTCACTTTGCGACAAGCCGTATTACAACCTACTGTTTTCGTCGCTATATGCCTCTAGCGACGAAATGGCGACGATTTTTGTCTGCCGCTATCTGTCTTTTTTTTGTGGTGATATTATAGTAAACTGTTGAGTCAATAGAACACCGCATATAACCATGTTATTAAGACCAAGACTAGCACGATCACAGTGTGTTTCTGTATTATTGCGAAAGTGTATATTTCATGGAGTAGGCAATGCAAGACGGTAAGACAGTATCTCTTACGTTGTTATGACGGTGTCGATGTCAAACTGAAGTTAGAAAATTAAAGAGTATCTGTTCCAATCACATTGTACTTTGGTGAGTAGGACACAGAAAGGACAGTGTCAAATAAAAAACAAGTGAGGTGATTGTCAAAGATGATGAGTTAAGCTAGCAAGAGGTGCAGAAGCAAGCGGGCATATCAGCAGCTAAGATGGGCACCTGTATGATCAAATTGAAATCACCCGAAGTTGATTCTTGATGCAAAAATCGTGGTCAAGAGTGGAGATCTAAGATCATAAGTTGCTGGGATCGTGATTGAAGGAAAAAAGAAACATTGAAGTGAACGCGCGAAGGATGAAGAAACAGAGAAGCGCAATGAGTTGGCGGGGAGTTGATTTAAACATGTGAAAAGATGCTTTTGCCCTTTTGCAAATAGATAAGAACTGAATCAGTTGAGGGACATTCTTGTACATTCGCTGCCTTCTTCCTCCTCCCGCTGCTTATGAACTTGTATATATACAATGCAGCGGTTACAATCTTCATTTGAGCTTCTTGAATGAATAACATAAAAGTTCTCCATTTCTTGCTGAGTGAAGTTTCTCTCTTCTTGTTTGATAGTTCAAATATCGTTTGTTTCTTGTATTTGTTTGGATAAATGATTGATCAAATATGTTGTCAATTATTGTTTGATTGATTTTTATGAATTTTATCATGGTATCAAAGAACTTTTTCGATCAGTGAATAAGCATTCTGTAGTTAGCTTCATTTCTTGCTAGATTTGTGATCATGGATTCCGCTTCCGCATCTACTAGTCGAAATAATAATGCTGAGAATTTAGCGTCAAATCCGTTATACTTACATCCGAATGAGAGTCCTGCAGCTGTGCTTGTCCAACCTCCACTTAACTGCCATAATTTCCATTCATAGAGTAGAACTTTATGTACGGCATTAATAATCAAGAATAAGATGTGTTTTATTGACGGATCAATGAAGAAACATGCAGAAGATGATGTCACATATATTGCGTGGAGCCAACGCCATACGATGGTACAATCTTGGATCCAGAATTGTGTTACTCCAGCAATTGCGCATAGCATTATGTGGTTTGAGACAAATTTTGATGTTTGGAAGGATTTGACGCTGAGGTATGCTGGAGGAGATCCATTTTGTTTGTCAGATCCGTTGGAGCAATTTTACGCGGTAAAACAAGAAGGTATGTCTATCAATGATTATTTTACAAAATTGAAGTCACTGTAGAAAGAAATGTTGATTCTAAGGCCCATACCTAGATGTTCCTGTAGCATGTGTGTTTGTGACATTGCTGGAAAAGTCAATAAGTTTGTAGAAGGAGATTTTGTAATTAAATTCATAAAAGGCTTAAGCGCAAAATTTGATCCTATGAGATCTCAAAATTTTGTCATGACACATTTGCCCAATATCTCTACTACTTTCTCTATGTCATTACAGTATGAGAGGAAAGTCATGTTTGGTGGTGTGCAGCAACAGTTTTCCAATAATCCTACTGCCTTGGTGGCTGATGGTTTTAACAAACCTGAACCTGCAAGTTTTGATGTTGGAAATTTTAATCCTAGATCACAGGGAGCAAGTTTTAGAGGTGTGACAAGGGGGACCAGCACAGGATATCATAACTTTTCTCAGAAGCCTGTTTGTATGCATTGTGGTATGAGTGGACATACTGTAGAAAGATGTTACAAGATATATGGATATCCTCCGGGATTCAAGACAAGGCCAAAGGTCAACATGGCTGATGTCTGTGGTCAGGACATGAACGTGTCAGGAGGTTGTGAGGGAAGTCGATCTCAGCCTAATGTTGCACCAACATCTCAGCAGCAGATACACATGTCCATTCTCACAGTGGATCAACATAACAACTTGATGAATATCTTAAGCAGTTGCAATGAGTCAAAGGATGTCACTGATCATGATTCATCTGTATCTCACCCTTCTGTAATGAGTTCCCAAGCTATGATGCACATTGATAAAGCGACATGTCAGTTTTCCTTTTGTGTTTCTAGTGTATGGATCCTAAACTCAGGAGCAACGAACCATATTTCATGTTCCTTGTCCTTTTTTAATCAATCTAATCCTATTGATAATGTCTCAGTTAAGATGCCTAACAATATATCAGTCATGGCTACTCATGTTGGCACAATTGTTCTTAGTCATTTTATTACCTTGACAGATGTCCTATATGTCCCATCCTTTTCATTTAACCTACTTTCATTAAGTAGGTTGTCTTTGGCTTCTCATGTTTGTGCTTACTTCCATGGTTATGATTGCATTCTTCAGGAACAATACTCCAAGAGGAAGATTGGCTCAACTAGATTGATAAATGGCCTTTATTCTGTTTCTGGTACATCCAAGCTGCCGCTACTAAAGCCAAGAATTCAGTGAGCACAAGTTCTTTGATTGAGAAGCCTCTACCTACTTGTTTTTCTTCATGTTCTCATCGTTGTTCATCTTCCGTGCTATGGCACCTCAGACTTGGCCATGCTTCAGTGCCAAGACTGAGAGAAATAAACATGATAGTGCCTTCTATTGTTGCAACAGATGTAAAAGCGTATTGCAAAGTGTGTCCAATGGCCAAACACAGAAAGTTGTCATGTCATGTGTCTTTATCTACTTCTGCCTTTTGCTTTGATTTACTGC
The DNA here is from genome assembly GCA_036186865.1 of Eustoma russellianum. NCBI lineage: Eukaryota > Viridiplantae > Streptophyta > Magnoliopsida > Gentianales > Gentianaceae > Eustoma > Eustoma russellianum. The sequence continues at coordinate 24,799,959 of AP025057.1, forward strand.
ATATTGACATATGGGGTCCTTATAGGTGCCCACAATGTATGGACAAACCTACTTTCTTACAATTGTTGATGATAAAAGTAGGTTCACCTGGACATATCTGATTAAGGCTAAGACAGAAGCAAAACAAGTTATTCAAAATTTCTATCAATATGTTGGGACGCAATTTTCCAAAAGCATAAAAATCATTAGAACTGACAATTCTCTTGAATTAGCCTTAAACCAGTTCTTTTCTCCAAAAGGCATTGTGCATCAGAAAATCTGTCCATACACACATCAACAAAACGAATTGGTAGAAAGAAAGCAGCAGCACTTGCTCACTGTTGCTAGAGCACTGAGATTCCAAGCCAATCTCCCACTTGAGTTATGGGAGTTTTGTATCCAACGTACCACTTACATTGTCAATCTGTTGCCTACACCAGTTCTAGATAGCAAAACACCCTTTTCCATTCTTTATGACTGTAACCCTTCTTATAATGACTTGAAAGTCTTTGGCTGCCTGGCATTTGCATACAACACATCACCACAAAAAGGGAAATTTGATACTGATGTGTATTTCTTCACCTACTAGCAAATATACTAGGTCTGAATATAGAAACAGTAGGTGAGTAGGTTGTCGATCCCTCGAAGACTAGTTTTTAAGTACCAAAATTATATTTTTGCCTCAATTTAAACCTCTCAAAAATTGGAATAAAAATAATAATTAATGCAATCGTACTGTACACGTCACAAATAACCGGAGACTTACTTTTTCTTAAGGAATTCCTGACTAGTTATGCCCTGTTTGAGTTTTTCTTTTCTGAAGGTTCAGCAATTTTTACTATCTAATCAACATGCACATTGAATTTGATTCCAATTGCTAAGGATGAAATTCTTAATTTTAGCTACTACCCAATCCCTTGGTGTAGAAACCTAACTCTGTGTGACAAACTTCGTATCGCTACGCAAATTTTAATCCATCGATTCGCATTCAATTTCTTTAGAATTTTCTAATCATCCACCCGTAGAAACTGAATCTATCCCTAGCCAATTTTGCTACAGGTTTGCTGTTGACACGGTCATAAATAAAATTTTCACCTTCCGGTTCTTCAAATTTAATTACATGTTCTATCAGCAGGTAGCTAATCTATTGAAACAATAAACACACCAACAAGAATTAGCAAAGGAAAAAATAACGAACAATTAAGTGAGATAATAAAAATGCTAATATTGTAGCACAAAAAAATCAAACATCGCGATAACCAGTCAGGAAAATAGAAATTTAGCTATGGATTAAATCCATAATATCCATCAAATCAATGTATAATTGAATAAGAAGTAGTAGAAAAAGAAATCGTGTATAAAACTGCACTGCAGAGCATCTTCGGAACACGCGCTGATTGACTGCAGGCTGACGCATTGGCTGGACAGGACAGAAAGTCTGCTACCGCTGACTGACGTGGCGGGCAGGGATTGGCTAGCGACCTAACCCCTCTGACGCGATGGGACTGCACAGGAAGCTGCTCTCAACTTTTCTTCTCTTTCCTGCCGCTGGTCAACTGAAAGCTGCTGCCTTCTTTCTTTTTCTGGTCAGTAGAGAGCAGCTGACTTTCTTTTCTCTCTAAATTTTGAATGGCAACAAATGGAGAGAGGAAAATGAGCCTCGGGAAACGCGTGCTGCCATTGCTCTCCATTTCTTCTGGCTGCGCAATTTATAGGCGTGAAATGCACAGAGGGAAGCTACTCAGCTCCATTTTTTCCCTCAACTGTCCATTAATTTCAACAAATTTCCTGATATGATTTGATTGCAATAGATGAAGTTTATCTTCTTTTTTAACTTCTTTCCTCGAGAACCGCGTCTGCTTTGAAGAAAATTCTGCTGGAAGATTGATGCCTTGCCTCCCCATTTTCTACCTTTATTTTCTGCAATATTAATAGAACTGTGTAGAGCCTAATTAAACATAAATCAATATTACATTTAGCTAAATAACATAGACTTTAACATCATTTAAGTGGTAGCTCAGTTAAGCTCAGAAAATAAAGTTAATTTAGCTAACAAAAGTAATATTTTCTATTTAATCACATAAACACTTCCATTATTCAATTTGATTATTATCATTACTTTTATGTGTCGATTGAGCCAAATATTGCTCGATATAAGTAGTAGAGTGTACAAAAATATATATGAAAGTTGATTATACAACTACCCTCCAGTTAACCTTTGATCGGCCTCGAGCAAATAAAGTGACTTTAAAGAAATTATGCTTAATCTTTCTTCTAAAGAACATGCATCAGCGATGATTTCACATAAATAGTCACAAAGTACAATCTAAATAACCAATTGAATAATTTCATAACTCAAATATAACCTATACTTATCCCATGTAATCAAGGTGTGTGTGTAAATAGCCAAACTCGAGCTTTCCGTAGACAATCAGTTGAAATTATGCAAATTATGACTCATAAACATCCCATAGGCTTACTTTTGTTACTTGCTCTCCACTACTGCAGATGATTCAAGTCAACAAAGATCAAGTAGGACTTTTAAGCTTGTAATGTTAGGCTAGGGATTTGGTTTCACGAAGAAAAAGGGATTCAAAGCAAAATCTAAGAGAGCCTGAAACAAATGGCATGCCACGAAACAAACTCTTTTTACAATTCAAAAACCCTCTCCATCTTTTGAGAACAAATCATCAAAATCAATTTCAAGCTTTTTATATCATCGGCCATATAATTGTTGTTTTTTTTCCTTTTCTTTGACCATTTTTTCATCCATTTTTTTTCATTTTTTCCTTTTTTTCATTCTTTGAACTTTTTTTATCACCATTCCCTTGTAACGATATATTTGTACACCCTTTCAACCTCATCTCATCATTGTAACGAACTATTCCTCATCCCAAATAAAATAAAGTGTCATATAAGCTCTCTTAAATAGGGATATATAATGATATAATTTTTTATCAAGTAGGCTAAAATGGAAAGTTAATGAGGTTTAACAACAAAAACAAACGAATAGAGTCTCACCATTCTTAATAATCAGGCTCAAAAAGGGTACTAGTGATAAAATGATCATAGGGATGGCTAGAAAGACTCAAACAGTCCAAAGAACGCCTATGACTGTCATCTCTAAGTCAACTTGAAATCATCTAACAATTTCTCCTCGAGATGTAATAAAGTAAGTTCTAGAATGACACAAGATGCATGATAGGCATAATTCTTCACTACCATCCACAAAGAACAAGATTATGGCTATACGTGCGTAAAATGTCTCAAATTACATGGAATAAAATATATTGAACATTGAATCAATCAGTTATTCCAAAGGTATTTCTCATGTATTATGTAACTACGTATGAAAAATAATTCTCATCCACATATTCATAGAAGATCAAAAATTTTAAAATTAACGTACATTTAAGCATTTTTCTTTTCAAACACATCAAAAATCAGCTTTAAAAAACAACCATGCATTAGTCTAAACGCCCTACCCTCCACTTAGACATTAACATTGTCCTTAATGTTAAGAAAATTAAAGAATAAGAAGCATATGGGCAATAAACTTAGATGATTTGATGCAACGCCGTCTTTTAATATTGCCATGAGCACATACACGCCATATGCAAACCATCTTGGGCCACCTTCCTTGCCAACGGTCACGCAATCTTTATTCCTATAAAACAAAACCACAACAAAAGCGCATAACATGGAAAAAAATATGACTCTAAAACAATAAACATGGGTAAAGTTTGCAAGAAAAAATTGAAACATTCATTGCTCAATAGCCTCTAATGTATTTCAATGAAAAAAACTCGCAAACTTTTGACACAAACACAACAACATATCAAAAGTAATAAAAATGACAAGGCAAAGAAGTAGTTTTGAATTTATAGTCTACAACTAGACTTCCGGAAGTTCCTTTTCATTGTGGATCATAAAAGTGAATTATCTTCTTATTTGATACTGGAGAAGCTTCATTATTTAATCTTTTTAGACGACTACCCTTAACTCTGATTTGGTTAACCTTCTCGAATTCCACCTAAACATCTCCTAGGGGAAGTATCTTCTTTATAATGCAGGATATTGATTTATATAACAAAACTTTTTTGACCCTCTTGTAATTTATTTTCAAAAAGAATTTCATTTTCTATCTCTAAGTTTCTCGTTCCTTGGAGTGCATTCTTCAAGAAGGACTTTAAAAATCGTATTAATAGAATAATAAGCATCATTATTCCTAAAGTACTTTAACTTTTTTAAGACATGTAATTTCACTTCCTAATTACCTTAGGATTATATCTCCATTCGGAACATCAACTACACTCCTAGTTGTGGCTAAAAATGGTCTTCCAAAAAGAATCTTTGAATTAGAATCATTAATTATATCTAACACCACAAAATCAGCAGGGAAAATGAATTTATCGATTCGAACCAAAACATCTTCAACCATTCCTCTTAGACATTTGGTCGATTCATCAGGAAAACGTACTGAGAAATTGGTTGGTTTCAAGTCCCTCAATTTTAATTTTTCAAAAGTCAAGTAAGGCATAACATTAACACTAGCACCAAGGTCACATAAGGCATCATCAAAATTAAAATTACCAATTGAGCAAGGAATATAAAAACATCCAGGGTCTTCTTGCTTTGGTGGTAATTTATCTTGAATATTTTCATTTATATGATTACCTTTTTCAAGACTTTGTTTCTCCACTTGGGTTACCAGTATTTCTTCATAAAATTTCTTATAACTCAGCATTTGCTCTAAGGCTTCTTCAAAAGGAATATTAGAATTTACCTTCTTAAACTTTTCAATAAATTTTAGAAATTCCTTATCAAGTTCCTTTTTCTTAAGATTCGTAGATAATTTTTGTGGAATTCTCGTTTCATCTTTCTTAATTGGCCTTTTCAGATTGTTGCATTGACAGATATCGTTGTCTTCTCTGAATACTTCAGCTTCTACTTTCTCTTCATCCTCATCAGCTTTGGTACCAAGAAAAATTGACCGCTTTCTATTATTTTCACTCGTCTTCATATCATCACTTTCATTCAAAGAGTTTGTCTCACTAATTGTTTCATCTCCACTCATCAGAGTTATAACATTCAATTCTTTAGGATTTGTCTCAGTGTTACTTGACAGCCTTTCTTGAATTCTATTTGACAATAAATTATCCATTTGACCGACTTGGTTTTCTAAATTTTTGATTGACGATTCTTGACTCTTTATCAAGGCTTCTTGACTTTGGAATCTTGCTTCAGAGCTTGATATAAATTTTGTCAAGATTTCCTTGACATTTATCTTTTTCTCTTGAGTGTTTAGAAAACCAGGAGGATGCGCTAGATTTTGAGGTCGATTCCAAGAATTTGCATTATATCCCCAATGCATTATTGTAGGTATTAGGATAAGGACTGTTAAACCTTTGATTTTGACCTACAAAATTTGCTTCATTCGGATAGAAAATTTCACTTGTGCTTGCTATTTGATTTTGTGGGCATTGATTTAACACCTGACCGCCACAATTTTCATAGGTTATTTTACCACCAATGCCTAGACTTTTTGAAATTAGAGAATGTTGTGCCAAGATGGCAGAGTTCGTGTCAAGTTCTAATACAGAACTTCTTTTAGGGTTGCTTCTTTCATTTGGCCATTGGCACCCCGTAGAGGCCATCTCTTGAAAGAGATTCCATGCCTCATCGGATGGCTTTCTCATTATGGTACCCCCACTGGCAGCTTCTACCATTGATTTGGCACCATTTTCTATACCGTTATAGAATATTTGGACTTGCATCCATTTTGGTAGTTCATGGTGTAGGCACCGTCTTAGGTAGTCCTTAAATCTCTCTCATGCTTCATATAAGGATTCCCCACTATCTTGAGCAAAATTAGTTATTTCATTTCTTAATTTCATGGTTTTTGATGGTGAAAAATATTTGGTTAAGAAACTTGAACACAATTGGTCCCGTGTAGTGATGGAACCGGAGGGTAGAGAATTAAGCCAAGCTTTTGATTTATCTTTTAGGGTAAATGAGAAGAGTCTAAGCCTTATAGTATCATGAGTGACCCCATTTTGCTTGAACGTGTCAAATATTCTAGAAAATTAGAAATATGAGCATTAGTGTCTTCACTTAATAAACCATAGAACTATACAGATTGTTGGATTATTTGTATTACTGCTAGTTTAATTTCAAAATTGTTGGCAGCTATAATGGGTCTATGTATGGCTGGGGCAGCTCCCTCTACCCTAGGGGTTGCGTAATCTCTAAGGCATCTTTGGGCTTCTTGGTTATTTTCTGCCATTCCAATTATCTCAATTTCTATTTCTTTTCAGATTTCTTGAATATTAACTCTCTGTAAGTTGATTTTTGCTTGCCTTACTATTTTTCTGTTATGTTTAGCAGTACCTTCAATATTAGGATCGTATAGTAAAGGCGCGTGGGAACTACGGGTCATAAACTAATAAACTAATTACCAAAAGAAACACAATACAGAAAATAAAATAATAAATAAATAAGAAAACAAAAAAAAGAAAAAGAAAAAAAAGAAAGTAATACTATCTTAAAATTAATAACAAAATAAAATAATTATAAAATACACAAAAAAACACACGAAAAAAACTAACAAAATAAAATAATTATATTAATAGTAAATATTTTTTTATATATAAAATATATGTTCACAAAAAGTGTTCTGTCGACACTTATTTTTTATATATATTAATATATAAAAAATATTTTGGTTTAATCTAAAGGGTATTTATAATTATATGATATCAAAATCTAGTCTCCGGCAACGGCGCCAAAAACTTGATGTGTATTTCTTCACCTACTAGCAAGTATACTAGGTTCGAATATAGAAACGGTAGGTGAGTAAGTTGTAGATCCCTCGAAGACTAGTTTTTAAGTACCAAAATTATATTTTTGCCTCAATTTAAACCTCTCAAAAATAGGAATAAAAACAAAAATGAGAATAAAAATCATAATTAATGCAATCGTACCGCACACGACACAAATAACCCAAGACTTACTTTTTCTGAAGGAATTCCTGACTAGTTATGCTCTGGTTGAGTTTTTCTTTTCTAAAGGTTCAACATTTTTCACTATCTAATCAACATGCACATTAAATTTGATTCCAATTGCTAAGGATGAAATTCTCAATTTTAGCTGCTACCCAATCCCTTGGTGTAGAAACCTAACTCGGTGAGACAGACTTCGTATCCCTACGCAAATTTTAATCCATCGAATCGCATTCAATTTCCTTAGAATTTCCTAATCATCCACCTGTAGAAACCGAATCTATCCCTAGTCGGTTTTAATACAGGTTTATTGCTGACACGGTCATAAATAAATTTTTCACCTTCTGGTTCTTCAAATTTAATTACATGTTCTATCAACAGGAGCTAATCTGCTGACGCGATAAACACACCAACAAAGATTAGTAATGGAAAAAAACGAACAATTAAGAGAGATAATAAAAATGCTAATATTGTAGCACACAAAATTCAACCAACGCGATAACCAGTCAGGAAAATAGAAATTAGCTACAAATTAAATCCATAATATCCATCAAATCAATGTATAATTGAATAAAGAAGTAGTAGAAAAAGAAACTGTGTATAAAACTGCACTACAGAGCAGCTTCGGAACACGCACTGATTGACTTCAGGCTGACGCACTAGCTGGACAAGACAGAAAGTCTGGTACCACTGGCTGACCTAGCGGGCAGGGATTGATTGACTTGCGACCTAACCCATCTGACGCGATGGGACTGCACAGGAAGCTGCTCCCAAATTTTCTTCTCTTTCCTGCCGTTGGTCAACTGAAACCTGGTGCCTTCTTTCTTTTTCTCAATTTTGGCTGCTACCCAATCCGTTGGCGTAGAAACCTAACCCGGTGTAACAAACTCCGTATCCCTACGCAAATTTCAATCTATCGAGTCGCATTCAATTTCCTTAGAATTTTCTAATCATCCACCCGTATAAAACGAATATATCCTTTGTTAGTTTTACTATAGGTTTGTTGTTGACACGGTCATAAATAAAATTTTCACCTCCTAGTTCTTCAAATTTAATTACATGTTCTATCAACAGGTAGATAATCTACTGACGCAATAAACACACCAATAACGATTAACAATGGAAAAAATAACGAAGAATTAAGTGAGATAATAAAAATGCTAATATTGTAGCATAGAAAATTCAACCATCGCGATAACCAATCAGAAAAATAGAAATTTAGCTACAATTACATCCATAATATCCATCAAATCAATGTATAATTGAATAAAAAAGTAGTAGAAAAAGAAACCGTTTATAAAACTGCACTGTAGAGTAGCTTCAGAAAACATACTGATTGACTGCAGGCTGACGCACTGGCTAGACAAGACAGAAAGTCTGCTACCGCTGACTGACATGACGAGCAGGGATTGGCTAGTGACCTGACCCCTCTGACGTAATGGGACTGCACAGGAAGCTGCTCCCAGCTTTTCTTCTCTTTCCTGCCGCTGGTCAACTGAAAGTTGCTGCCTTCTTTCTTTTTTTCATTTTTAGCTGCTACCCAATCCCTTGGCGTAGAAACCTAACTCGATATGATAAACTCTGTATCCCTACGCAAATTTTAATTCATTGAGTCGCATTCAATTTCCTTAGAATTTTGTAATCATCCACCCATAGAAACCGAATCTATCCCTAGTCAGTTTTACTACAGGTTTGTTGTTGACACGGTCATAAATAATTTTTTTACCTCCCAGTTCTTCAAATTTAATTACATGTTCTACCAACAGGTAGCTAATCTACTGACACATTAAACACACCAACAACGATTTGCAATGGAAAAAATAGCAAACAATTAAGTGAGATAATGAAAATGCTAATATTGTAGCATAGAAAATTCAACCATTGCGATAACCAGTCAGGAAAATAGAAATTTAGCTACAAATTAAATCCATAATATCCATCAAATCAATGTATAATTGAATAAAGAAGTAGTAAAAAACCGTGTATAAAACTGCACTGCAGAACAGCTTCGGAACACACGCTGATTGACTGCAGGCTGACGCACAGGCTGGACAGGACAGAAAGTCTGCTACCGCTGACTGATGTGGCGTGAAATGCACAGCTATAAATTGTGCATTTCCCGAGGCTCATTTTCCTCTCTCCATTTGCTGCCGTCCAAAATTTAGAGAGAAAAGAAAGTCAGCTGCTCTGCGGCCGACCAGAAAAAGAAAGAAGGCAGCAGCTTTAAGTTGACCAGTGGCAGGAAAGAGAAGAAAAGCTGGGAGCAGCTTCCTGTGCAGTCCCATCGTGTCAGAGGGGTCAGCACGCCTATAAATTGCTTTCTTTTCTCTCCATTTCTTCTCGTTGCGCAATTTATAGGCGTGAAATGCACAGAGGGGAGCTGCTCAGCTCCCTTTTTTTCCTCAACTGTCCGTTAATTTCAAAAATTTTCCTGATATGATTTGATTGCAACAGCTGAAGTTTATCTTCTTTTTTCACTACTTTCCTCAAGAACCAAGCCTGCTTTGCAGAAAATTCTGCTTGAAGGTTGCTGCCTGGCCTCCCCATTTTTCTACCGTTTTTTCTTGTAATATTGTTAGAACTGTGTAGTGCCCAGATAAAAATAAATAAATATTACATTTAGCTAAATAACATAGACCTTAACATCATTTAAGTGGTAACTCAGTTAAGCTCAGAAAATAAATTTAATTTAGCTAACAAAAGTAATATTTTCCACTTCCATTATTCAATTTGATTATTATCATTACTTTTAGGCATCGATTAAGCCAAATATTGCTCGATATAAATAGTAGTGTGTATAAACAATATATATAAAATTTGATCATATTAGATACCAAAGCCAAATCTTGTGCGTACCTTGGTGTTCCCCTCTACTCTAAAGGACATATACTTCAAGATCTAGATACAAAATCTGTATTTGTCTTAAGACATGTCACCTTTCAGGAACATGTTTTCCCTTTCCATACCTTTGCAACCACCTCTTCTCTTGTTCATGAGGTACCCTCATCTATTCCTTCAATATCTGATCTCACACCCTTACCTAGCTGTCATGCTCCAGTACCCATGCCATCCATTACAGACATGTCACCTGCTTCACCCTCTTCAATTCATTCAACATCTCCTGCTAATTCACAAACCTAGCCAGCTTCATCTCATACTTCATCTCAGGAAAGACAGGCTCACATTCTTTCACCTCCAGCACATGTTCCCAATATCACAATTGATCTTCCACCTCTTGAGCCAATAAAGCCCGTCAGACACAGACAGAAACCTTCATATCTGTAAGCTTATTACTTCAATGTACTGACTAATTCTGTGTCTTCTTCCAGGTCCAACTCTTGCCCTATTCAACACTCTATATCTTTTGATTCATTGCCTCCTGTGTATAGGACATATATTGTTAACATTGTTGAGAAATATGTTTGGATAATTTTCAAAGTCATGATTTTAAGTGGTTAATACTTAAAAATGTCATACATGGTGTTATATGTGATTAAAAGTTGAAAAAGTTGACATCGGTCTCTCAGGTTGTTGCACATCGATCGATGTTTAGGGTTTTTAGAAATAATTTTCTAAAATGTGTTAAAATGATTGTTTTCATTTGTACATGATTTATACATGTTCATTATGTGCTTATTATGTGTTTTTGGTGATTATTATTGTCTTGTGACTAACATGCCTTGGAAGTTTCTGCAACTTACCAAAAAAGGCAAAATTGGTATTTTTTTTGTAGGAACATGATATGGTGAAAATATTTCAAGAGCACATTCTTATACTATTTATCATGACTAAGTTGGTATCATGATTATTTCTGACCATCGGGGTCATTTCTGTAGTTTTCTCACACCAGGGGTATTTTGGTCATTTTACCCCCAAGGGTATTTTTGGTATTTTCACTCAAGGAATCTCTTGAGCATATTATTATCTTCATTCTGGAGCTGTGTTATTGTTAGTTTGAAGATTATATGGTGATCTTATATCTTATTCTCTCAACTGATGATATTATTGACTATAGCTGGATATGTGACGATTTGAGATGTCACATTCTATTTTTTCTTGAAGACACTCTTATATATGTTATAAGAGAATATTTATCATTATTATTCAGAGATATTAAAGGTGTCAAAGGTGTGGAAATGTTCTTCACATATAAGAAGAAATATTGGGGAATTTCGGTGTTACACATTGGCATAATCTTGTCAATTGTTACTTATTTATTTCTTCTTCAAAAATCTGAGTTGCTACACTTATATATATGTGGAAAAACGTGATTGATAAGGTGGATATGATGTGGAGTTCATTTTATGAGTTGGAGACAAGTGGACCAACCAAAAAGGAGCTAGTTGGCAAAATTGCCAACTTGGAGTTTACTAAAAATAGTCAACGGCTATATTGTTTTTCTTGGGTATTTTCAGCAGATTTTTAAAGTCAAATGGATCTCTCACATGTCCTATTATGATGCTTAAGGTTGGGGACAATTTGGTGGTATTATCCTTCCTTATTTTATTTAAGAAAATCAAATATATCTTTTGGAAAACTAAGTGTAAACCAACGGCTACACTTCAAATTTGAGGCTGAATTTTGAGTTTTGAAATGTTCAAGTCCACATGCCTATTCTCAAGCTAGAAGTTGAGGTATTTTGGTGTATTATCTTCTTCTTATTATCTACATTTTGCAAAGGATAAATGAGACTATCCTAGGTGGAAAAAATCGGCCAACATGACATTGCCAAGGTGGACCAATCATTGTGTTTTATTTTGCCAAGTGTACAAAGCCAACCAATGATGAGAAGACATTTGGAGTTGATGATGAAGATGATGACACATTGGCATTCTTATCTTCAAGGCTCAAATCACACTATAAATAGAGGCATTGGTGAAGAAGATGAAACACACTTGAAGCTCACAAACATTCTATAGCTTTCATATTCATCTTCTTGTTCTTGTTCTTGTATTTTGTTGTAGCAAAGGTGTTCTTGATATTTTTGTTGTGCTACAAGCCTCTTGAGCTTCATTTGTAAGATTGATTAGCCATCTTTATAAGGCTACATCAATAGGTGTTAGAGGAGTTGCAACTAAGTGTTGCTTAGAAGGTGATTGTCCAAGTCTTGAGTAGGGTTGGTGTATAACCCAAGGATCAAGCTTGGCTCTTGTTTTAAGGTGCTCATTTCATAGTGAAATCCAAGGAAAGGTGTTCCTTGGGACTGGAGTAGGTCACATTGACCGAACCAGGATAAATCCTCGGTGTTCTTCTCTTGTTTCTTTATTTCTGTTTTCTACCCGTTTTTGACTGCAGTTTTCACCCAACTTCACATAATTTGAAAAAATAGCTAAACATTTTCAAAATTCGTGATTTTTGGTGGAGTTATACTTCAGACTGTTAGCTTTTATTTGCAACAAGAATCACTTGATTTGAGCAAGGGAAAGTTAGTCTTTCAGTCTTTGCAAGATAACTGCTCCAATCTGGCTGCAATCTGACCAGTTTTGAGAAAACTTAAATTCTGTATTTTTCAAGAATTGTTTAAGGTCAGGGCCTTTTGGAAACTTCATCTACACATCCTAAGGAATGTTTTGATATAAGGATCAACCTTTTTGGTTGAGTATACAAAGAGAAACACGTTTTGCAAAATCAGCAACATTCTGTCCAATTCTGTCCAGATTGACCATCTGAATCTTTTTATTTGTTTGAAGGGTCAAACGATCTTCTTTTTGTCTGATTTTTGGACAGAGTCTTGTTAACTCATTGAAGTTCAATTCTGGAAAGTTTCATAATTTTTGGAGTTGTGTAAAATTATTTGTGAATTTTTGAAAAACAGGTTCTGAATCTGAGGTGGTCTCAGATTCTATTTTCAAAGGGGATTTTAACAAAGGGTTGTAGTGTAATTTCCGCTAACCACTATTCACCTCCCCCCCTCTAGTGGTGTTTATTGCAGGTGCACGGTCCAACATTTGGTATCAGAGCCAGACCAACACCACTCAAAAGAAGCAAGATTCAACACCGTACGTACAATACAAGGCCAAGAAACAACAATTCTTTATATACTGCTTGTCTCAAATCCAAGGTACATACTATGGCTATTGTTTCTCACAAAGGTGAGTTGGAAGGTATGTCTACACAACGCCCTCCTCTTTTTGATGGCAATAATTTTGTTCATTGGAAACTAAGAATGAGGCTATTCTTAATGGCTATAGACATCGATTTATGGTCTATAGTTGAAGATGGGCCGTACATTCCAACGAAAGTTATACAAGTTAGTGGAGTAACTCAAGAGGTTGAAAAATATAAAAGTGAATGGTCATCGGATGATAAAAAGAAAATGTCCATGAATGCTAAAGCTATGCAATTACTTTTAAATGGACTTACAACTTCTGAAGCAGGTTATGTGTCTAATTGCACAAGCGCACACGACATGTGGAAATCACTAGTATTAAAGCATGAAGGTACTAGTGGTGTTAAAGAATCCAAAATTAACATGCTTATGACTGAATTAGAGACTTTCAAAATGTTGCCAAACGAATCCATAACATCTATGGATTTGAGGATTACTAATATTTTCAATGCCCTTGAAGCTTTAGGGAAGTCATTTTCGAACAGTGAAAAGGTTCAAAAGGTGCTAAGAAGCCTCCCTACTGAATGGGATCCAAAGGTGACTGCAATCGAGGGGACAAAGTCAATCACTAAGATGGATGAATTGATCGGGTCTCTTAAAGTCTATGAGGTAAAACTGAACCAACGAAAGTCTGAATCGTCTAAGTCAACCGGTAAGTCAATAGCTTTCAAAACAACCGAAACACATGCCAGTAACGATGATAGCAATAGTGATACTGAATTAGACGATGACTTGATATTGATCGCTAGAAAACTTAGAAAGTTTTTCAAACGTCCAAACAGGAATAGACAACGTAATTCTTCTTCTTCTTCTCAACCTAGGAAGAATAACACAAACAAATGGTATAATAAAGAATTAAAGTGTTATGAATGCGGTCAAAAAGGACATATTTCATACGATTGTCCCACGAAGAAAAATAATAATAACCACAACAATAATAAACAAGCCAAGGACAAGGAGGCTCAAACGACAAAGACAAAGGAGTCTAAGGCAAGAAAAGAGAAACGAGCAATGAAGGTGAGCACATGGAGCGACTCATCCGACTCAGAATTCGAAACTGAGGAAGCTCAAGTCTGCTTCGTATCAAACGAGGTATGTTCTTCTTCTGATAGTGATTCTGATAGTGACATGACATTTAATGAAATGTATGAAGAATTCCTAAGAATGCATGCTCACTGTAAGAGGCTCTCTAAAGAAAAGAAGAAACTAGTTGAAGAAAATGACAAGTTGAAGACGTCCAACTTGGAATATTCCGATCAACTAGAATCTCTTAAACAAGAGTCTACTAATACTCTTGATTCTTTAGAGAATAAAATTGAATCATATAGGAAAGATGAACAAAAGTTACAAATGGAAAATAAAATGTTAAAATCTAAGTTAGAAAGTTGTGAAAATGAAATAGTGCAACTTAAGTCTTCTAAATTTACCTTAGAAAAGATGATAGAACAATTTAAATCTGGTGCAAATACGTTAGATACACTTATATCATCACAAAAGTATGGAAATGATAAAACTGGATTGGGATATAAAGAAGAAGATGGCAAATCAGATAAAAAGACTAAGTTTGTATCATCAACTACGAAACAACCTTATAAAGTTATAAAAACAAAGTTTTCTGCTAAATCTTCTTCTACTCCTTCTTCTACTTATTCAAAGATAAAGATGCAGTATACACCCATAAAAACACACACGCATAACTATACATCTAGGCCAAACTTTGCATCTAGACAACCTAGAAACTATGCCTACATGTATACAAATGCATCTAGACCGAATAAAATGCATACAACTTATTATGAACCTAAGTATAGGCAACACTCTTATAAGTCTTATAGAAATGCCTATGAACACACTTATACTGCGCCATATAAGAAACAAATTCACATGCCTTATATACATCATAAATCTTGGCCATTCTATAACGATTATCAACTACGGCGCAACATGTATAACAATGCATCTTCACTTATGAGGAATAATCATCTATATGCTTATCCTTCTTATTTTAACCATGCTAAAAATGTGCCTAAAAGGTATGTTCAAGTTTGGATACCTAAGGGTTATCTAAACAAGAATAATGCCCCTAACATTCAAGGACCCAAATAAAGGGTACCTAAAACTTTGTCTCCATTGTAGGATAAACGCAAGGAATGCAAGAAGGAGGCAAACTCAAAGAATCTGAAAACCAAATGGTTTTTAGATAGTGGATGTTCGAGGCATATGACAGGGAACCCCAAGCTATTCATCGAATTGGAACATATCAAGAATGGAGGAAAAGTAACATTCGGTGACAACAACAAAGGACAAGTTGTTGGAAAAGGAACAATTGGGGACCCTAACACATTTCAAATACGAAATGTGTTATTAGTAAGCAATCTATCTTATAATTTACTTAGTATTTCACAACTCATAGATTGTGGTTACAATGTCTCTTTCTTCCCAATTCATGTGATATAATAAATGAAAAAGGAGAAATAGTTTTAAAGGAAATAGAGATGGTAATATTTATACTCTTACCTTAGATAATATGTTAGATGCCTAAGGTTAAGTGTTTGATATCACATGACTTAGATGTGAATTTATGGCATAGAAGATTAGGCCATATAGGAATTTCAACCATTAAGAAATTATCTAAGAAGAATTTAGTTAGAGGAATGCCTAAGTTAGACTTAGATAATTTTCAAATGTGTGAAACATGTATTAAGGGAAAACACATTAAAGAAACCTTAAAACCGAAACATGAAGTGAGTACTAGTCATGTACTAGAATTGCTTCACTTAGACTTATTTGGTCCAAGTAGGACAAGAAGTCTAGGTGGACACTACTATGTGTGTGTCATAGTAGATGATTACTCACGCTACACATGGACATTGTTCTTAACACACAAAGACGATGCTCCATTAGCAATCGAAACCCTTATCAAGCAACTTGAAAACATTTACGAAGAAAATGTCAAAAGAATTAGAAGTGATAGAGGTGGAGAATTTAAAAACAAAGATGTAATCAAATTTTGTGAACTATATAGAATTAAACATGAATTCTCACCACCTAGAACACCACAACTCAATGGAGTTGTTGAACGTAAAAATAGAACAATTCAAGAAGTTGCTAGCACAATGCTGTGTGAAAATAAATTACCTAAGTATTTATGGGCTGAAGCTGTTAGTTGTGCATGCTATATTATAAATAGGCTTACTATTAGAAAGAAATTAAATAAAACGCCTTATGAATTGCTAAACAATAGACAACCTAAGATAGATTATCTTAAAGTATTTGGATGTAAATGTTTTGTGCTAAACACTAAGGATAATCTAGATAAATTTGAACAAAAGTCTATTGAATGCATATTTGTTGGGTATTCAACTAACTCAAGAGCATATAGGTGTTATAATCCTACATCTAGAAAGATAACTGAATCCATACGTATTAAATTCAATGAAAATGCATGCTTTGAAGTTAGTGATAAACA
>AP025057.1:24820653-24918534 GCA_036186865.1 Eustoma russellianum
CTTGATTTGAGCAAGGGAAAGTTAGTCTTTCAGTCTTTGCAAGATAACTGCTCCAATCTGGCTGCAATCTGACCAGTTTTGAGAAAACTTAAATTCTGTATTTTTCAAGAATTGTTTAAGGTCAGGGCCTTTTGGAAACTTCATCTACACATCCTAAGGAATGTTTTGATATAAGGATCAACCTTTTTGGTTGAGTATACAAAGAGAAACACGTTTTGCAAAATCAGCAACATTCTGTCCAATTCTGTCCAGATTGACCATCTGAATCTTTTTATTTGTTTGAAGGGTCAAACGATTTTCTTTTTGTCTGATTTTTGGACAGAGTCTTTTTAACTCATTGAAGTTCAATTCTGGAAAGTTTCATAATTTTTAGAGTTGTGTACAATTATTTGTGAATTTTTAAAAAACGGGTTCTGAATCTGAGGTGGTCTCAGATTCTATTTTCAAAGGGGATTTTAACAAAGGGTTGTAGTGTAATTTCCGCTAACCACTATTCACCCCCCCCTCTAGTGGTGTTTATTGTAGGTGCATGGTCCAACAAACATTAGTGTCAATCTTGATCCTATTACTTATCAGGAAGCATCACAGCATGAATGCTGGTCCCGGGCTATGAGAGAAGAACTCAATGCCCTCAATGCTAACCACACTTGGTCTTTCGTACCTCTTTCTGCATGATAGGTGCCCATTGGTTGTAGATGGGTTTACAAAACCAAATATCAAGATGATGGTTCAATGGAGCGTTACAAAGCAAGATTGGTGGCCAAGGGATTCACTCATCAAATATGGATTGATTAAACAGATACATTTTCTCAGTGGCCAAGCTCACAACAGCTAGACTGGTACTAGCACATGCTGCCATCAAGCGATGGTTTATACACCAACTGGATGTTAATAACTCCTTTCTACATGGAGATATTTCTGAAGAGATATACATGGAGCCTCTTCCAGGACTAATCACTCATGCTCCCAACATTGTATGTAGACTTCAGAAATTATTATATGGGCTTAAACAAGCTAGCAGACACTGGAATGACAAGCTCACTCAGGCACTGATTCATATGAGTTTCATTCAGTCTCAGCATGATCACACTTTATTAACTAAGGCCACTGCAGATGCTTTTCTAGTTATTCTGGTTTATGTAGACGATGTCATTGTGACTAGCTCCACACTCCAGCCATTCAGCAATTAAAGGCCTATCTTCATACCACTTTTCAGATAAAGGATCTAGGACACTTACATTATTTCTTGGGCATTGAGGTTGCTAGATCAATGGGGCATTACACTGTGTCAGAGAAAGTATGCTATGGAATTGTTGGACAAAACAGGCTTTCTTGGCTTAAAACCTGCCAAGACTCCAATAGATAAAAGTGTCAAGTTGCGGCATGGAGATTCAAATGTGATTGAAGACATTTTTAGATATAGAAGTCTCATTGACAAGCTGTTGTACCTAACCATCACAATACCTGATATTACCTTTGATGTATAGCAGTTGTCGCAGTTCCTAGACACACCAATTGAAGCACATCTCAAGGCAGCTCAAAGGCTTTCGAGATACATTAAAGGGGCTGGAGGACAAGGTCTACATTTCCCTAAGAATAGAGAACTTAAACCGAAAGCATTTGTGAATGTAGATTGGGCAGGTTGTTAGGAAACAAGAAGATCAGTCACGGGCTTCTGTATGCTCTTAGAAGAGTCACTGATATCATGGAAGGATAAGAAGCAAACTACTGTGTCTAGATCCTCGTCAGAAGCTGAGTACAGAGCATTGGCAGCTGCTACATGTGAAGTGCAATGGCTAGTATACGTGCTGAGGGATTTGAGAGTGCAATAAGAAGGTCTAGTTGAGTTCTTTTGTGATAGTAGGAGTGCTCTCTACATAGTTGAGAATCATGTTTTTTATGGGAGGACCAAGTATATTGAAATAGATTATCACATTATGAGGCAAAAATATCTTGAAGGTGTAATCAAACCTATCGTGTAAGTACCAGTCACCAGCTTGCAGACATATTCACTAAGGCATTGGATGTTCAAATGATGCACAATCTGACTGCAGCACTTGGGCTTTGTGACATATACGCGCAATCAGATTTGAGGGGGTGTCAAAATGGCAAAAGCGTCTTTTCACATGTTTAAATAACTCCCGGCCAACTCATTGCGCTTTTCTGTTTCTTCAACTTTCGCGCGTTCACTTCAATGTTTCTTTTTTCCTTCAATCACGATCCCAGCAACTTATGATCTTAGATCTCCACTCTTGAGGGATTTGAGAGTGCAATAAGAAGGTCTAGTTGAGTTCTTTTGTGATAGTAGGAGTGCTCTGTACATAGTTGAGAATCATGTTTTTCATGGGAGGACCAAGTATATTGAAATAGATTATCACATTATGAGGCAAAAATATCTTGAAGGTGTAATCAAACCTATCGTGTAAGTACCAGTCACCAGCTTGCAGACATATTCACTAAGGCATTGGATGTTCAAATGATGCACAATATGACTGCAGCACTTGGGCTTTGTGACATATACGCGCAATCAGATTTGAGGGGGTGTCAAAGATGATGAGTTAAGCGAGCAAGAGGTGCAGAAGCAACGGCAGATCAGCAGCTAAGATGGGCAGCTGTATGATCAAATTGAAATCACCCGAAATTGATTCTTAATGCAAAGATCATGGTCAAGAGTGGAGATCTAAGATCATAAGTTGCTGGGATCGTGATTGAAGGAAAAAAGAAACATTGAAGTGAACGCGCGAAAGTTGAAGAAACAGAAAAGCGCAATGAGTTGGCCGGGAGTTATTTAAACATGTGAAAAGACGCTTTTGCCATTTTGTAAATAGACAGGAACTGATTTAGTCGAGGGACATTCTTGTACATTCGCTGCCTTCTTCCTCCTCCCGCTGTTGATGAACTTGTATATATGCAAAGTAGCTGTTACAATCTTGATTTGAGCCTCTTGAATGAATAATAAAAAAGTTCTCAATTCCTTGCTGAGTGAAGTTTCTCTCTTCTTGTTTGATAGTTCAAATGTCGTTTGTTTCTTGTATTTGTTTGGATAAATGATTGATCAAATATGTTGTCAATTGTTGTTTGATTGATTCTTATGAATTTTATCAGTGATAAATCAAAACATTTGAAGAGAGTTTATCTGATGATAGTTCAGAAATACTCCTTTTTGTTACAGTATATTGAAAAATAAAAATGCATCAGAATTTAATATAGTATAAAGCTAAATTATACATATTTGGAATGAAAGATGAAAAATCTATATTTTCGTAAAACTTGATAATTGCATTGTCTATCCAAATCGGTCGGTCTTCATAAATTATCTTTGGAGGTGGACTTCTTATAGAAACCATCCTAAATGCTCTTTCTTTGAGAGTTTTGTTCTAATGAAGCTCTTTGTTGACTGTATAGAGCTTTCATATACGTTACGGTATTGTCGTCAAGAGGAAAGACAAACCTTGAAAGCTAATATACAAGAAATGTTTCATGCTCTAAAATATCCAAGGTGGAGTAGGTCCTTCTTGGAAAGTTTTTTTTTTCTTCTTTTAACTACTTTCCAGTCTTTTGAGGAGCAATCACCTCATATTCATGATGGATGCACTTATAGTAAGAGAAGTTCTCCATATTATTTGTTTATTGTGATTTGTTGTTTCATTGATAATGGAATGAGACGGCATTACAATGTGCTGGTAATAGAATAAGATGAGTTTGAAAAAAGAGTTTAAGAATATATGTGTTGGAAAGTTGCAAAAGTTGTTATATATTAGGTATATGGTAAACCATAATTGAACCATCCGTTAGTCAACAACAGTCAACATCTTAATTTCAGTCGCTCAACGTTCCAAGTACTGCAGTTCAGCAGTTCAGCGCCTAAGTACGGTTGTTCAGCCTCGATGGCGCTTCAGGAGGGCAGTATGGCGTCCTTATAAAGAATGTGCTAAGGTATGCACCTTGGCATCAACGTCGTCTTATGTCTAGATACCGCACTTCAGACCACTTCCACGAGATAAGGTCAAGTCACGCACTTCGGCAAGGTTCAGCTGTGCACCACAGTAGGTTGTGCGCTTCGGCAGAGGTCAGCTGTATACCACAGAAAATGAACCCATTATGACAATACTTCATAATATCCTCAGACAGAGATGCAATTCGAATGAAGTGACTGTAGCTGAGTATTCTTCCTGAACACGCTAAAGTTATAACAGTCAGCTTGATAATTACATCAACCGAGCCAGCCTATTAGTCACGTCAGTCAGACTATTAATCATATCAGCAGACCTACAACGGCCTAGGTTTTCTGCCCCAGGTAAGCGTCTTATCCACAATCCATTTTCAAAGGTTGAAGGCGGGAAAAGATCTATAAAGCGAGGCCAACTTGGGAGTTCAAAGGAGAGGGATCCAGACTTTACAACATATTCATATACTTTCGGCTCCTCGGCAAATACTGTGAGAAAATCCTAACTTCTCCTTTTACATTATAATCTCAGTGAGATATGGCCCAAACTGACTTGAGCGTCGGAGGGTTTTTCCCGGGGTCAACCCCCCGGGACCTCTAATATGTGTTTCTTTGTGCATATCGTTTGGCGCTATTCCAGCTACATATTTTCAAAGCCCGGTTAACAAATCTTTCATGATTAACTGACGGAACTATTTTGAGGTCATCCAGACCCTTGGTGAAGATCCGGCTTCATCATTTGGCGCTAGAAGGAGGGCCCCTTTAGTCCCTTGACCCAGAAAACAGCTACTCAAAGTTTTTCTGACAATTACTTAGAGTTTTTCTAATTATACTAGGAAGCTATGGAGAGAAAGATGAATAAAAAAAGATAGCCAAGGGTCCAAGCAACCTATGACATCTAGGAGGAACCAAAGATCTTCTCAGCAACAAACTGATCAATGCTCCCCGGAGCCAGGAGAATCCTCAACTCCCATTGCCTTCACATATGAAGAGCACTTACGAGCCATTCGTTATGTGGCTCAAAACCTAGAAGTCTTCCAAGCTGTAGTAAATGAGATGAAGAGGAAGGCATCTGCAACAAAGTCTAGTGGGTCCCGTTCTAATAACTCTCGCCTACTGGATCACATGGAGTATTCTCCTACTCGGCCTGGTTACTGTACCAGGCGTCAAGCTGAGTTGATGGCCAAGACGAGACAGCCAAAGTCAAAGCTTGGCCACCAGAGTTTGAGATGCAATCAAAGAGTTTCCTTGCCTTTTAAACGGGGCAGGAAAGTTGAAATAAAGGTAAAGCACCGTTGCAGGAAAGGTGCTCCGTTAAAATTCGGTAAGGAGGCCGAGGAAAGGAAAAGAGCTCATTATTGGCTTCAAAAGCCCATATCCTTTCCTACATGAGGAAAAAATATTTGGCAAAAGAACCCCAGCCCCTGGCCAGACCAGTTCACAAAAGAAACCCCCAATTGTATTGCTTTTATCATCATGATATCGGGCACGATACAGAAGATTGTTGCCAGCTCGGGCAGGAGATCGAGCGTCTTATTGAGTTGGGACACCTGCAACGCTTTTATAATCCGAGGTCTAGGCTCCACAACAGACTAGACTTTGGTAGGCCCCCTCCAGATGAGAGTTGTTAACCGGGGTCTCATCAAGGTTTCCTAAGTGATGAGGACTCAGATTCTGATGGAAGGGGGGGTACGGTTTCCTGAGTATATAAGGCTGGTATGACGGCAACAGTCCCTGATTCAATCGAATTAAGGCTTATCTCTTCTTGTGTTCATCTGGTATCTTCTGTCTCAAACCTATGATTATCAAGAGACCAGTTTCTTCTATTCAACTGGACATTCTTATTTGGCATTCAGCCAGGAAAGTTAAGTCATCATATGGTGCATGGATCAATAATTTATGCTTATCTATCACCCACAACGAAAGTGGGGGCATACCCAGCAGATCTGGAAGGCTGAGCAGGTCTCAGCAGGATGGGACAGGTTTCCCGAAATTCTTACCCAGCAGGTCTGGAAGGCTGAGCAGTTCTCAGCAGGATGGGACAGGTTTCCCGAAATTCTTACCCAGCAGGTCTGGAAGGCTGAGAAGATCTAAGCAGGATGGGACAGGTTTCTCGAAATTCTTACCCAGCAGGTCTGGAAGACTGAGCAGGTCTCAGCAGAACAGGATCAGTCTCCTATATTTCTACCCCAGTAGGTCTGGAAGACTGAGCAGGTCTCAGCAGAACGGGATCAGTTCCCTATATTTCTACCCCAGCAGGTCTGGGAGGTTGAGCAGATCTCAACATTATCTTTACCCCAGCAGGTCTGGGAGACTGAGCAGGTCTCAGCAGAACGAGATCAGTTCCTTATATTTCTACCCCAGCAGGTCTGGGAGACTGAGCAGGTCTCAAAATTATCTTTACCCCAGCAGGTCTGGGAGACTGAGAAGGTCTCAGCAGAGTGGGATAAGTTCCCTATATCTTCACCTCAGCAGGTCTGAGAAGGTTGAGCAGGTCTCAACATTATTTTTACCTCAGCAGGTCTGAGAGACTGAGCAGGTCTCAGCGAAGCGGGATAAGTTCCCTATATCCTTACCTCAGCAGGTCTGAGAGACTGAGCAGGTCTCAGCGAAGCGGGATAAGTTCCCTATATCCTTACCTCGGCAGGTCTGAGAAGGTTGAGCAGGACTCAACAGCGGGATAAGCTCCCTATATTTTTGCCTCAGCAGAATTAAGGAATTCAGCAAGTCTCAACAAGAAGACAAGTTTGCCAATATTCTAACTCGGCAAAACTGAGAAAATTAACAAAAAGGGGATAAAGACTTTCCCACCTCTCAAGATTCATTAAGGCACAACGGAGCTGAAGAGCCAAGTGTAAAAGTTGAAGACAAATACTTGCAAACTATTAAAATAGAGCAAGAGAAGCCAAAGTCAAACGCTTGCAAAAAGAGCAAGCAAAACTTTACAGAGCCGAAGACAAATATTTGCATTCACTATGGAAATGAGGCAAATAAAACTTCACATACTGAAGACAAAGACAATCAAGGAAGCTCAAGATGAAAAGAAAAAGATAAGAAAAGAGAATTTCTATTAAGGGCAAAATCTATTACAACTACGGATATTTACAAGGAAAATCCTATTCTACTCTACAGTTTCTTCACCCTCCCTAAGGTCAGCTCCACTTTGAAATTGGTCTATTTGGTTCTCAAGTAAACTTCCAGTCTCAGGGTTGTACATCGCAGCAATTCGAGGATGTTTCTTGTCCAGACTGGGGCAGATCTCGGAGCAGGCATCAATTGCCCAAGTTTGCCCAACAGCAATGGCCGAACCTTGAATCTTTAAAAAATCCCCGGTGAAATGTTCGAATTGTCTGAACTCAGCAACGGCTTTTCCTTTTATTTCCTCAGCCTGAATTTCGAATTGACGGATGATATCATCTTTGCTTTTCCTCTCGGCCTCCAGTTGATGGTTTAGCTCAGCTCTGCTGTTGGACAACACTTGGTCAAAAATATTGAGCTCCCTTTGATAAAACTCTAGCTCAGCCTGAGCCTTGGAAGAAATTAACTCAGAGTTGGCCAATTTTTCTTCCAGTCCAGTCACTTGGGACTTGACATCAGCCATCTTAGCATCAGAATCCCTCTTCTCAGCCTGAAGTTTAGAGTTCTCCTCCATAAGTGAGGTCAGTCTGAAATCCGAGTCCCGCTTTAACATTTGAAGCTTGGAATTATCTTCAGCAAGAGCAGCGACTTGAGACTTCAGACTGCTCACCTCAACCTCCAGCCCGGACACCTTTGTGTTATTAGGCTTTGCTGCCTCAGTTAACTCATCACAGGCCTTATTGAGGCGAGCATTGGCCTCATAAACTTTGAGGAACCTGGAATGGAGCTCTTCAGCTCGTCTAAGAATGTTATACTCTTGAACTCGGTACTGCAAAAATCAAACCGTTAAAGAGAATCATGAAGGGTCAAAAGGAAAAATGGGAAACAGAAGAAAGTCATATCAAGGCCATATTTTTTACAAACAAGTTGAAGGAGTCATTCCAGTCCAGACTATCATATGTCTGCCAGTTTTTAGGTAGTATTGACAACTCTGTCAACTTCCTGGCTACTCCAGGATCTTCGGCAGAGTTGTCATAGCTGAACTCAACCATCATTTTCTCTCGTTGCGGCTGGGAGGAAGGTTCCCCCTCCGTAGTATTCTTCGCAAAGGATTCCCCCACAGGTGTGTTTACTTCGGTAGGCTCCTCCTCAAGACCTTTTTCTTTAAAGTTTTCTCCCTCCAAAGCTATCCCCTCACAAGGTCTAGGAGCGTTTGCTTCAGGGGTCTCACGTAAGAGATCAAAAGAAGGCACTGCCTCATCAGCAGCCCAACATAGGGGAGGTACCTTCATATCCTCATCCGCAGGAGATGAAGGAATTAGGATGGGGGCATCAATTCCCCCATTCCCATCCCAAGGTTGAGCTGAGGTTGGAACAGAAACTTGGTTTTTTATCGGGGAAGGATTATCTGGAATTTCAACTGAAAGGGAGAAAATATTCAAATGGCTATAATGAAAAACAAGCACATTCAAGATTGATGCTGGAAAAAGCTTTACCTGGATGCGTCTGCACTTCAGACGATGAACTAACAGAAGCAGGTTCTGAAGTGGAGGGTTGACATTCTAACCACGTTCTCTTTTGAGGGACCAATTTCTTCAGCTTTTCAAGAGCTCCACGTACCATGATTTCTGCAAAAAACCAAAAGAACAAAAAGCCAACACCTATGTGCAACAACAAAATCAGTCAAAGATGTTCAAAAATGTTTTCGTATACCCCGAACTATCCATAAATCAAGGGGAATGAGAGGTCGAAAATTATATTCTGGCCCCAAATGTTCCAGGTCAGCAACCTCTACAATTTGTCTATCAACTTTCCTCCAATCTACAACCTGGGAAGAAAGAAACACTTGAGAAGCTTTATTGCGAAATTGCTCGCTCGGCCTCCTGTTATCTATGCTACCAGTATTCCAAGGGATTCCTTCGGGCAATCCCACATTTCTAACAAAAAAGAAACTCCCCTTTCAATCTTGGGAGGGGGGAAGGTTTATGACAAAAGACTTTCCACTACTTAGAGATCTCCTACCAAAGTTATACCAACTACCCTCCTGGCTACATACAAATATTTCCCTAAAGACCGCAAAAGAGAATCTCTTCTCAGATGCCCTAAGATATAGCAGATAACTAAGAATTACCCTTAGCCAGTTGGAGGGTTATTAGCAGTTTGGTGAGGAAGGGGAAGAATGAGAGCAAAAGTACTCCTGTTGACCTTATAATACTGACACAATTCGGAAAGGTCGTTGTTTTTCAAGGTGCAAATTGAATCATGTACTGAAGGGGAAGGAATTATGGATTTCAAGGAAAAAGAAGACGAAGCCATAAGAAAGAAAAGCTTACAAGATTTTGGAAGCGTAAGGTTGAAGGAGCTGAAGTAAGGAAAGCTTCGGAGAAGAAGAAAAACAATCCAACGGTACAACAAAATGACCAGCTGAGCAGAATAAGGGAGGAAGAAAAGAATGAATCAAGAAAGTTGGTTCTATTTATAAGTGAGAGAAAACAAAAAGCCACAACTTTTCGTTCGAAATACGAAGAGGCAAAAGTTCATGCGTTTCCCTGTCTTGAAGAATGAAACCACCGAAAAAGTAATGATAGAACATCGAAATTATCGCTTATAATAAAGGCGGGGTTAAAGGGATGACCGCGCAATTAATAAGGATTTGCCACGTCACAAGAACAAGATTTGTCTGCCTTTACAGTTCAGCTCAACCACACAAAATCTGGGGGCAAATGGTAAACCATAATTGAACCATCCGTTAGTCAACAACAGTCAACAGCTTAATTTCAGTGGCTCAACGTTCCAAATACTGCAGTTCAGCAGTTCAGCACCTAAGTACGGCTGTTCAGCCTCGATGGCGCTTCAGGAGGGCAGTATGCCGTCCTTATAAAGAATGTGCTAAGGTATACACCTCGGCATCAACGTCGTCTTATGTCTAGATACCGCACTTCAGACCACTTTCACGAGATAAGGTCAAGTCAAGCACTTCGGCAAGGTTCAGCTGTGCACCACAGTAGGTTGTGCACTTCGGCAGAGGTCAGCTGTATACCACAGCAAATGGACCCATTATGACAATACTTCATAAGATCCTCAGACAAAAATGCAATTCGAATGAAGTGACTTTAGCTGAGTATTCTTCCTGAACACGCTAAAGTTATAACAGTCAGCTTGATAATTACATCAACCGAGCCGGCCTATTAGTCACGTCAGTCAGACTATTAATCATATCAGCAGACCTACAACGGCCTAGGTTTTCTGTCACAGGTAAGTGTCTTATCCACAATCCATTTTCAAAGGTTGAAGGCGGGAAAAGATCTATAAAGCGAGGCCAACTTGGGAGTTCAAAGGAGAGGGATCCAGACTTTACAGCATATTCATATACTTTCGGCTCCTCGGCAAATACTGTGAGAAAATCCTAACTTCTCCTTTTACATTATAATCTCAGTGAGATATGGTCCAAACTGACTTGAGCGTCGGAGGGTTTTTCCCGGGGTCAACCCCCCGGGACCTCTGATCTGTGTTTCTTTGTGCAGATCATTTGGCGCAATGCCAGCTAAATATTTTCAAAGCCCGGTTAACAAATCTTTCATGATTAACTGACGGAACTATTTTGAGGTCATCCAGACCCTTGGTGAAGATCCGGCTTCATCAGTATACACCGTGTAGTAGTATTGGAGATGCATTTATCGCATAGAGAAGTATTTTGGAAAAGTTGAAATTAGTTAGATATTGATATGTGCACCATATTAAATGTGGAGATTATGTTTATGATCATGTTCAACGTATTTTCAAGTAGATAAAGCTGCATTAATTTGAAGAAAACTTAAACACTTTTTTTTCCATAGTCACCGTAATTCGATAATAACATCCCCTAATGACAGTGTACGAAGAGGGATGACATAAACCGGGAAGCGGTGTTTGCCAATGGAGCATAAACTAAAAGACGGAAGCGAAATATTGATTAATTACAATGTGAATTTTGTAAGCAAATAGTGTTATTATATTATTTACTAATTTTCTCACTAGCACACTTATACACCATATTCTTATTATTGTGTCATTTATGTAGTTAAATATAAAGACAGGGTCTCACTGAAAGCAAACTCGCTATCCCTTGGGATGAATGTATTGTTTGTCTGTCTCTCACTTTTACCAGACCTTAGTAATAACTTTTGATGCCGTTAACTATACTGATTATGATTGATTCATCGATATATTCTTCTTTTCTGACGGGACAGAGCAGTTTTTGCCCAAAACAAGGACTGGCCAGCGCCACCCTATAGAATAAATTAAATCACGGAAGAAGGTTCAATTTTCAATTTGACTTATTCATCGAAAGAATGTTTCTTATATTGAACAGATTTAGTCCCTAATGCCTCTTTTCTCAAAAATTAATAGAATCTTGTAATTCAAGGCTCCAGATGTGAGCTGCTACTACCATTATTGTATACATCAAAACAGGCTAAATAGGATCTGATGAGACCAAAGTTCACATGCTCGGATAAGACAAGATCTTCAAGTTAGTCAATAACGGTCAACGTAACTCAAGCTCAGTCAGTTGACTGACTGGTCAACCTCAGTCCAGCCTAAGGGCTGCCTCGGCTGCAAGTTTGCCCGGCAGAGGCCGATGTAGCCAGAAAGCAGCCATGGCTCGAAGTACACAAGGTTTAACCTGATCTGGTCAGCCCATGCAGCCCCCAATCAGCATAGTAATCACCTTATCTGATCAACGCCTAAGACCGAAAGGTCCTGGGCGAACTGCTCTGCTCACCTCGGCAAGCTACTCTCATCTCCTCGGCCAAACTACACAGGTCGGCCCGGCTAAAAGTACGCTTGGTAGACTCAGCACAGCCGCAGTATGCCTAAGCAGAGTCCTACCACGCAGCAAAATTGGCCTCTCAGCCCAACGTGTGACACCACTTGGCCTTCATGCAGACTACGACTGACAGTGATTCAGCCACTCACTTTCACATGTCAATCATGCAAAGGAGAATTGCCAGCACATCAACCCTTAGCTGCCACGTGGCTATCAAGCAGACTCAAATTGCCTCCTAGACAGCCAGGTGTCATCACCACCTCCATTCTGGGATACGCAGCTCTCAGATCCAATAGCTATGAATAAGAACTTCATCGACATAAACAACAAAAAGTCTCCTGGAAGTCGTTTCCTCTCAAAGTCTTTCTTAGACTCTACCTTGGCTCGGCCAAAGATATGCCTCAGCCGACTACATAAACTGCCACCCTCTCAATAATACTGGGTACGGATGATGATGATGATGACACTTAACCTTTGTTTTCCAGCATAAGCTATATACAAAAATGCCCACAACTGGCTTGAGCGTCGGAGGGTTTTCCCCAGGGCATCGATCAAGGGCCTCTAACGTTACCTTTCCTTCTCAGTTTTAGTAGACGGACCCAAACGGAGAACTGACGTCATACCACAAGGATCGTCTTCGATCCACCTGGTGAAGATCCGACTTCATCATCTGGCGCTAGAGAAAGGGCCTGAACCTCCGTTTTCATAAAATAGTTCCTCCGAAAGACCTTCTAGGCAATCAGGTTCTTATCCATCCTTAGGAAGATGGATAAAAACGGTCAGAAAGGGAGCAAAAACCCGCTTCCAAAAGGCACGAGCGCTCCCCAAAACATCCCCTAGAGCGAACATCTCCTGGGCCTACAGAGTCTTCAACTCCTGCTGGATTCTCTTATGGGGAACATGTTAGAGCTATCTAGTATGTTGCTCAGAATCCCATTTTGTTCCAGGTAGTGGTGAAAGAGATGAAAGGGAAGACCCCAATTGTTGGCCTTAGTGTGGTCCATTTTATAGACTCTCCTCAGCAAAGAGAGCTTATGGAGTATACTGCAACTCGGCCTGAGTATTATTCAGAGCCTCGGAGTGAGTTCATAGCTGAAGCTAGACACTCAGGTCAGCGGTCTAGCCGCCATCACGTTACGTCTGAGCCCCTAAAAGCTCTAGACTATCATCTGAAACGTGCATGGAATGCGCTGTTGTCGCTTAGACATGGCAGAGAAGTTAACAAGGAGGCCAGAGCCCCACCGCATGAAAAGCGCGCTGCTTATCTAAGGCTAGGGGTCCGAGACAAGGAAAGGATGCCTCTGTTGGCCTCCAAGGCCCATATTCTATCTACTATGAGGAAGGAAGGCCTAGCAAGAGTTCCTAAGCCCTTGCCAGGACCTATCCACAAAAGAAATCCTCAATTATATTGCCTCTTCCATCAAGATATCGGGTATGATACAGAGGATTGCAGGCAGCTTAGCCACGAGATTGAACGCCTAATTGATCTCGGTTACTTGCAGCGTTACTACAATCCAAGATCTAGGCTGCATAACAGACTGGATTTCACTCAACCTCCTCCTGATGAAAGGTGCCGACCTAATCACGGACCTCAGCCACCTGAGGATGAAGACCTAGTGGCCGCGGGGTTCAGAACGAGTAAGGCTGACCTGAAAGAAAAGGTCCACAACTCAGCAGGACCATGACCCAACCTCCCCACATGTATCCAAATCTTCTTGTACATACATGTACATTATTTAAAGCTAATGCTTTATTTATCAATATTTGTTCCAAATTTGCTATTGCAAATAAGCTGCCTAGATATAAATCAGGATCTATCTCAGCAAAAGGGGCACAAAGGTCTTCAATCACTACTTTAGCCTAGCTCAGCTCGTCATTTTTTCAGCACTCAGCCTGTGTTGGAGGCTTAATTATTGATCCTTCACCTTATGGTTCATGAGGAGATTCACGTAGACTGCGAGAAAATTTCTGTGCCTACCGGACGTTCATTTTATGGTTTGTAACAGAATTGGGGCCCGACAAGATTCGCGCTTAGCCGATCTCTGCCTTATGGCTCATGTAGGGACTCAGGACACAAACTTTTCCATCTATGTGACTTTTTTCTGATGGCTCATGAGATCAAGCATACGATATATTACGCACCCAATGATAGTAAAGGTTCACCTCAGCCTTAAGGCTTGTCAGAGGTTCACCTCGGCGTGTATATCCGCATTACGGTGGGCCTCGGACTTAAGGCTTGTCAGGGGTTTACCTTGATTTCCTCCAGCCCTCCCACGTTAGGGGCTCAAGTATTTTCTCTCTGCCTTATAGTTTTAAGGGAGCCTCCAGATGCGACAGGTTTCGTACCTCCGGTATAGTAGCCTCAGTGGTCACCCCCGTTCTCTGCCTTATGGTTTTAAGAGAACTCCAGACGTGACAGGTTTCAAGCCTCGACAAACTAACCTAAGTGGTCTCACTCCTCTGCCTTAAGGCTTTAATGAGATCTAAATCAGTCGTTACAACGGAAACCTGGGCCCTGTAGTCATACCTTGGCTGCAATAAATGATATATCGGCCAAATGATTTTAGCTCAGCTCTGTTGAGAAATCAGTGTTTGAATGATTTACAAGTGCATGATTTATATGCCACGTGATTTCATAATATATGATTTATATGTTATATGATTACATGATTTAAATGTTATGAGATTTCAAAATGCATATGATATGCATATGTCTTATATGCCTATATCTATCACTGTTATACTAACAAGCCATGAAGCGTTAATGCTTAAATCATATGGCAAACATTGTTGCGTCTACAATATTTTCAGGTGACATGTTATATGAACTATATGAAGTGCTTATGGATATATTTGAGAAAGTCTATTCTTCAACAAATCTCAAAATAGAAAGTTCATATCTAAATCTCTTCGATATATACTCGGTATATATATCTTATGGACACAAGGCATATATATTTCTTGCATACACTCGGCATATACATCTTGGACATACATAAGGCATATATACATCATGGACATATGTGACATATTTTTCATGGAGTCACACGGCATATATATATCTCACGAATATACACTCGACATATATTTCTATCTCAAGACGACAAGCTATATCTTTCTATCGCGGCATTTCGTCAATACGCCATCAACATATGTCAACGACAAGCAAGTGATATACGCATCATATGTACATCCATGATACTCTCAAGTCATATATTTCATGTCATCAAACTTCCAAAATTATATCGACATGACAAAAGGGCATAAACCGAAATCTGTCATATCATATGACTACCGAGCCATCTCTGACACCTCATATATTCATCATACAAAGATGGCCAGCCAAAATACATTTCTAAGACTCAAAAATTTCGTGCACTACATGGAGAATTAGGTAGCAAAGTCACAATACAATTACATATATCAATTCTCCATCATCTTCCTTAGTTCTCGAAAAATCAAAATCAAATTCATACACCCCATGGCTGAAATCTCTTACACACTTATGGAGCTGAGATTATACATTTTTATATGTATATTACATGTTACATTACACATTTTATATGTTGAAGGGGTTTGAGACAAAACAGAGATAAACCGAGCAATCGACCGAAGTTGAAATTTGAAGTTCCTACATCATCGCATATGGAACGTTTTTACTACATGTTATTACATGTATTTATACATGTCCTCCACAGCAAAATAATGATCTTGAAAGCTTTATAAGACAAGGTAAAATGGTGATTGAAAGTTACCATAATGCATGAAGGTTCTACCTTCTACTATGCAAGATTAAAATTCAAATCTCAGCATGTGCAGCTGAGTAATGGGCGGCTGTTAGGCTGGAAATGGAGACAAGGTGGAGCTCTTTTCGTAGTATAATTAATGAAGAAGAACCCACACAAATATTCTAGCAATTGTGGGAGACTAATTATGCAAAAGAATGGATTAAATACTCAAGAATTAGATGAATAACTTTCAGCATGTTGGATGAAATTATGTAAGGAATAAATGGCCAAGTGGAGTGAAGAATATTCAAAGGGGATGCTAGACTACTCTCAAGGGCATTCAAGACATTTCTTGTAGTTCATTTTGCAGCCCTCAAATCATTGGTTTCAGCTATAAAAAGGGCAAGAGATGATTAACACAAGACAAGTCATTGCAAAACTCTACTAATTGTTTACAAGATCATACTTCATTTACTATCTTCATTTCTTGTATATAGCCATTAGCCTATCAATATTACATGTCATACTCAGAATAGGCTTCATATACATCACCCATATACAATTCATTGGTGTACAAGGTTGATCAAAGTGTTATCAAACCTTCAGTTGGTGAGGTGGTGCTGATTGGTGCTCTTTGTTGTTGTTCTTGGTGTAGAACATTGTAAAAGGGTTGGGGATTGAAGGAGTTGGTGTATAACTATATCCACCCTTGTTCTAAGATGACTTTTGTGATTAGTGAATACCAAGGAAGGTGTCCTTGAAGACTAGAGTAGGTCACATTGACTGAACCAGTATAAACATCTTGGTGTTCTTACTTTCAACATTCTTTACTCTCAGTTTATGTTTTTATAGTGTCTTTATAGTCACAGTAAAAATAGCAAACGATTTTCAAAACTTATAACATTTTGTAGAAACATAGTCATACGTCTTAGGGTTCATTTCCAACTGTTTCATTGCATTTGGATAAGTATAAGTCATCCAAACGTTCAGAGTTCTGAGACTAGTGCAAATCTTTTTTTCAGATTGGCAGAGGTTGAGAACATCAACGTAGTTGACATACTTTCCAAAGGAATTTTTCAAAATTGTTTCAACTGAGTAAACTAGACATTTTAAGGAATATCTCATAAAATTTTCAGACCATTTAGAGTTGTCATCTATTAGAAATAAATTTTTCATTCTAAGGAACAGTTTCTGGCAGGATTGACATAGTCAGGTCAGAGACATTATTTTGGGGTCTTAAACTTCGAGTTTTAATCTGAAATTTTTAGGACACATTCATAACATCTGAGAGTACATTTTCACCAAGTTTCACTATTTTTGGAGGTCTATAACCTAGTCATCTAAGTGTTTAAAAACAGGTTCTGAAAACAGACTTTGTTTTCAGAAGTGAGTAATTGGTCACTAAAATTTTTATAAGCCGATTTTTTTCGCACTCACTATTCAACCCCCCTTCTAGTGGTGCTATATAGGTCCAACAAGCTCAACAGCCTCTGCCTTAATTGAAGGCAAGCTCTTCAAAATTTCTAAGTCAACATGAGCAACTGCCCAGGCCCGAATAGCCGAGCAAAGAACAACACTGGACCAAGCCTCACGACAACTAAGGAATTTCCTTAGATTAAATCTAAGTTATGGTCAAATAGTATTTGGTCTGCTCTCGGCTAAAGCAGATCAAGTCTGCTGGCTCATCCTGATAGCTCAGCAGACCTCATCCTTAGCCTATTCTTGGCTCGGCCTAGCGAGATAACAGGTTTATTCTAAACTTAAATCTTGTAGAATTAGTTTATTTAAACTGTCTGCAGAATGAGAAGTCTGTCAAGTGCAGACCCGACAATGAATCTCAGCAACAACAAGTTTGGAGACTTGGTTTCAAAAATATTACTTAGCAAAAATTCTGAATGGAAGAGCAAAACAGAAAACAGACTGAAAATAAAGAGCTGAAGTACAAGAGGAGCTTCAACACTTGGGAAGTTTTCATTGAAAGATTTGAAGTACAAAGCTTCAGCTAGTCTATTTGGCCCTATTACAAAGACAACCTAAGTCTACTCCTCGGCTTCCCTCAGATCAGCTCTATTTAGAAACTGCTCAAACTGAGAATCAAAGTCTAGTCCAGTAGTCGAATTGTAGAGTTCAGTGAGCGAGGATCTTCCTTATTCAGTTGGGGGTAGACTTCTGAGCAGACATCTATTGCCTTCGTCTGACCCATCTGCATAGCTGAGCCCTGCAGCAGCAACAAATTTTCTTCAAATAGCTGGGATCTTCTAAACTCTGCTACTGCTTTAGCCTTCGCTTCCGCTAATTGCTGAGGTAAATGAGCCAACTGTTGCTCCAGAGTTTCTTTTTGTTGCAGCAAAGCGTCCCTGTCCTTCTGCAGAGACTCTACCTCAAACAAGGCCCGAGTCAAGGAGAACTCCAAAGTGGCAACCTTGTCTTCTAGCTCATACACTTTAGAGTTAGAAGTAGCCCACTTCAGGTCAGCCTCTTCCTTCCCCTGGCGAAGAGTGGAGTTCTTGGCTTTCAGTACTGCAATTTTTCTTGGCATGCTCAACCATAAGATGGGTAGCCTCTTCAAGCTCCTTAGTTTTAGCCTTGAGGGCTGCATTGAATCTTCCCCAGAGCATGGATCTCCAACTCCTGGGCTCGGATCTCCCCAGCAAGAAAGTTAGAAATTACAAAGTGTTGTCACCCAATCAATACATATATTTAACCGTCTGGCTGTGGCAGAGTCCACAATAAAGTCCTGTTCAGAGAACTCACCAAGGATCAGCCTTGGTGTTCTTGATGGATGAGGCGGGGTCACCTCTGCTGGCCTTGATGAACCCTCATCTCGGCGCCTCTTCCTATGCTGAAGACTTGAGTTTTCACTAACTTCTGCCGATCGCTTGAACTTGCGAAGGCCTGAGCCCATGGAAAGGTCTCAGCTGGCTCGTTCTTTGTTTCCACCATCAGCAGAGCTGCAAAAGTGCACCAAAGAACAAGTTAGCACCAAAACTCAGCATAATGAGAGTTGGAAATGGGAAATTTAAGTACCTGGCTCGGCAGATTTAGTTATAATGGGTCTTGGAGAGCAGCCTCATCCCGAACAAGCTCAAACCTCGGCCCAGCCATGGGAATAGCTTCCACGGGGGGCAGAGCGGCGGATGCAGTTACTGGCTCCTTCTTGGGCCTTCGAGCCTTCTTACGAGCTGCAATCTCGGCAACTCAGATTGCATATTGACCACCCCCAGGAGCATTGAACTTGCACAAAATACAAGACTTTCGTTATCTGAAAAATAAATAAACATAGAAACTGCAGGCAAGAAGAGACCTACCCCTGACTATTTCTAAATTTTCTGGAGTAAGTGGCTGAAAATTCCGACCCGAGGCCAAGTGACCCAGGTCGGCCGCCTCCAAAATAGCTTTGTTCACCCTTTGTTAGTCGATAACAACGGGCAGACTCTGGATTCTGGCCGCCTCATCGCAAAACTCTGGGCCTGGCTTCAAGTTGTCCGCCTTGACGGACCTCCAGACGTCCCATTTGGGCAATCTTTCTCGCTTGATGTAAAAAAATTTACCCTTCCAGGTTTACTAAAGTAATACCAGCTATCCGAGACTCTACAGGAAAACAAACCCTTAAACACACTAAGGTGAAACCGAGACTCAACTATTCTTAAAAAGAGAAAGAAACAGAGTATAATCTTCAGACTGTTGGGTTTTATTTGATGGAGTCTTAGATTATAAGATTGAAGCATGCGAACAAGGGGCTCAGGAACAGGAAGACTGAACCCAGATTCGAAATATTCTTCATAGATAGCCTCATAACCCACTGGGGGATCATAGGCTGTCTGACCAGGCAGAGGCAGAAGAGGGCAGAACAGGTCTAAGTCAATTTCTTACACCTCGCATATCCCAGTCAGCTCAGCCTCGGACAAGGTGTAGAAAGACTCTTGCACCTCAGCAGACAGTGGGCCTTTGTAAATTACCCCCGACTGCAAAGATGAAGCTCTCGGCAGGGCCGAAGGGTTCACAGCTGCCGGAGCAGGAGTAACCTCCGCTTGCTCCGGCGAAGAATCAATGATAGTGACGGCCCTACTAGGCGGAGCACCTTTGATGAGCCCAGCAGAGCCTCCAACAGCCTTACGCAGCCGTGCCAACGAACAGTCGTCAGTGGCAATAGTCCTCTCTGACGACAATGAAGAAGTATGATTTCCTCCATCACTGTCGTCGTAAGACGCCGCCTCTGACACATTTTGAGAATCAGATGCAGAAGACATGATAAAGAGCAAAGAGGGAGACTTACAGAAAAAGGAGGATGATTGGACCGAGACACGAAGAAGATCGTCGGAGAAGAAGGCGGAGAAATGCAGGAAAACTAACATAAACGAAGACAATGAAATGAAATGTTAAGGAGATCCGCCAAACTATCTCTATTTATAGCCCCGAACTCACCATCCCAAGATCACACTTTGTAAGCCCCATCCTCGATGCCTTCAACCACCGAAAGAAAAAAGGCATCTAACGCTTCGCAGTCTGTGCAACCCTGAAAAACGTATCGTCGCCAATCAGAAGCAGACACGTCACTGTTTGTCAGTACTGCGCATTAATACCTTAGAATCGATGAGCCTGCCCCCTTTGGTCAGCTCGACCAAACTAATCTGGGGGCAAAGTGATGAGACCAAAGTTCACCTACTCGGATAAGACAATGTCTTCAAGTTAGTCAATGAAGGTCAACGTAACTCAAGCTCAGCTAGTTGACTGACTGGTCAACCTCGGACCAGCCTAAGGGCTACCTCGGCTACCAATTTGCCCGGCCAGAGGCTAATGTAGCAAGAAAGCAACCATGGCTCGAAGTACACAGGGTTTAACCTGATCTGGTCAGCCCATGCAGCTCAGCTTGGCCAGAGGCGGGGCCCCAATCAGCATAGTCATCACCTTATCTGATCAACGCCTAAGACCGAAAGGTCCTGGGCGAACTGCTCTGCTCACCTCGGTAAGCTACTCTCATCTCCTCGGCAAAACAACACAGGTCGGCCCAGCTAAAAGTACACTCCGGTAGACTCAGCTCGGCCGCAGTATGCTTAAGCAGAGTCCTGCCACGCAGCAAGCTTGGCATCTCAGCCCAACGTGTGGCGCCACTTGGCCTTTATGCAGACTAAGACTCACAATGATTCAGCCACTCACTTTCACATGTCAATCATGCAAAGGAGAATTGTCAGCACAGCAACCCTTAGCTGCCGCATGGATATCAAGCAAACTCAAATTGCCACTTAGACAGACAGGTGTCATCACCACCTCCATTCTGGGACACGCAGCTCTCAGATCCAACAGCTATAAATAAGAACTTCATCAACATAAGCAAGGAAAAGTATCCTCGAAGTCATTTCCTCTCAAAGTCTTTCTTAGACTCTATCTCGGCTCGGCCAAAGCTATGCCTCAGCCGACCACATAAACAGCCACCCTCTCAATAAGAGGACTTTATACAGGTTACACTTAACCTTTGTTTTCCAGCATAAGCTATACACAAAACTGCCCACAACTGACTTGTGCGTCGGAGGGTCAGAGGGTTTTCCTTGGGCATTGACCCTGGGCCTCTAACGTTACCTGTTATGCCCCGCACCCTCAGTAGAATAATTGAAGGATAAGTTTGGTTAAATGAATTGATGACGGTCAAAGGTAATAAATTAAGAAATTAAATATTAGATTAAGTGGCATTTATGAAGAGATTAAATATTAGAATTAATTAGTATTTAATTTTGGAATACAATATTAGAAATTTATCCTTTAAGATAAATGAGATAATATAAGATAATTTAGAAACTCAATTACATCCCTTCCCATATCAAAACTGACAAGACGTCAGTTTCTCCTTATTTCAGAAGAAACCGACGCCACTTCCCCCACTCCTCTCTATTGGCGATTTCCTTTCCCCTCTCTAAGGTGATTTCTCTCATCTCCAACCCTAGGCAAAGGATTCTTCAAGATTTGCAATCCAATCTTCATTCGTTCTTCGTTTCTTCTCCAAGTAATCAAAGGCAAGTAACTCTCTTATAAGTTCTTACGTTTTTGTGAAGGAAAAAGGCCTATTTTTGATATTAAAATTGGATCACCATGCAGTAGTTTCTTCTGTGAATCTATACGTGTGATTTATGTGTTTTGGTTTGCGATTTGGCCATTATATGTTGAAACTATTGTTGTCGTTGTTGATTTTGTGAGATCATGTAAATCCCAATCCCTTGAACCCTGCTTTGTTGATAATGGCGGTTGAAGGGAAGGGAGAGTGAAAAGATTAGATTTTTGGGCTTGATTTGATGAATACTTTGAGTGCTAGGCTTGAATCCGTGAATCGCATATTAAAGGTGTTGTCTTGGGTGAATTAAGGATCGATTGATAGTGGGAAATAGGCTTGGAATGGTTTGGAAGGAAGTTAGGATCGAATTGGGGGTGTTTTCTGCAGTTTCTGCAGAAAACTGCAAAATGGGATTCTGGAACAGGGACGTCGATCGATCGACGTTAGGGTATGACGTACGTCGATCGATCGACGTATAGTAAGTGAGGGGATAACGTGCCTCAGAAGGACGTAGATCGATCGACGTAGGATGTGTGAGAGATGGACGTGCCTCAGATAGACGTCGATCGATCGATGTAGATTGAGTGAGAGTTCGACGTCCCTCAGATGGACGTCGATCGATCGACGTCAGGGTATGACGTACGTCGATCGATCGACGTCAGGGTATGACGTCAATCAGTTTTGTGGAAAAATAAGGGAAGAAAGAGGGAAGCTAGGAGACCCTTTTGGGTGATCTTAGGGACTTCTTAGGACATGATTGAGGTTAGCCTAAGTCTCAGGAACATGATTTAAGTTAGTGAATCAAATTTAGAGAATTTGAAGGGTATTCGAATCTGATTTCAACGTGAATGACCTAAGAGGGTTACGAAATGAACATATGAGGTTTTACAGAGTTCAATGGAGGAATGTGAGGGTTCTCACATCAGTTTTTGAGTTTTAGAATCAATGTTAAGTGTTGATGACCTAGCTTGAAGCATAAGCTCGAATGTGCAAGTGAGGGGAATCTTGTGTGATTGATTGATACCGAATGTGAATTTGAATTTATGTGAACAAAGACTGTGATTGAAATGAGGATTCTTGCATCATGGCACTTGCATTTGCATATTGTTTTGAAAAGAGCTGTGCTTCGACACAGGTTTGCGAAATTGGCTGTAATGTTACACGGGATGGAAATATAAGCCGTGGTGCATTACAGGGCATAAAGTTGTCTGTAATGTTAATCGAGATGGAAATATAAGCCAAGGTACATTGCAGGGTATAAAGTTGTCTGTAACATTACACGGGATGGAAATATAAGCCGTGGTGCGTTACAGGGTATAAAGTTGTCTGTAATGTTAATCGGGATGGAAATATAAGCCAAGGTGCATTACAGGGTATAAAGTTTTGTGACCGGACATTGTGACATGCATTGCACTGTTTTGAAAAGGAATCGCTCATGCATTGGTGACTGAGTAGAGTAGTGCATATTTTGTCATGCATCACGTGAGTCAGTTGGGATGATTGCTATGTGACTTGAATGATCGTTAATTGTTAATGGATATGAATTACTGTTTTATGTTCTTGTATTGTTAAATTTATACTCTTGAACGTATACAAGACATGTACCCCATTTCCCTTGAATTATGTATTACTCACGTCTTGCCATGTGTTGATCCCGTATGTCTTATAAGCGGATTGCTTGCTAGCGTTTTTTGCTAAGGGTACTGCCTTTGTCATTGCAGATGAGCCTAGCTACGATATGATTTTC
Source organism: Eustoma russellianum (assembly GCA_036186865.1). Classification (NCBI taxonomy): domain Eukaryota; kingdom Viridiplantae; phylum Streptophyta; class Magnoliopsida; order Gentianales; family Gentianaceae; genus Eustoma; species Eustoma russellianum. The sequence goes on from AP025057.1 coordinate 24,844,003, forward strand.
ATAGAAGACGATGGCGAGTGGACTGAATGGGATACTTAGAGACATATTGGGAGATAGTTGAGGCTGTTGCCATTTGCTCCAGTTTCTTTCCTTCGTTTGAGGATTTAGTTGGTTTTCATGATACTCTTTTGTAATTACTTTATACGTTGAGGATCAAATTTGATGGTTTAGATTTGTGAGATATGTCTTTCCGCACTTATTTCTCTGACGTCATTGATGATGTGTATTCGAGAGATGAGACGTCTTGTAGTCTTCTCAGTAAGCTACGATGGGTGCACCGGTTCGGATTCCGCTGTCCGGGTCGGGGCGCTACAGGTGGTATCAGAGCCTAGGCTTCAGATCTACCTCGGAGACCTAGGTTATATCATGTAGAGTCTTAAGTTATGATCCTGACCCTAAGTTGATCTTTAGGTCTAAGTATGTGATCCTATATGTAAGTTTGATTGGGATGGGTGTGTGCGAGCGCGATAAAAGTTAATCAACAAATTTTATTTTATTTTAGAGTACGAATTCCACATTGTACAACGCATATGGGCCTTCAGTATTTACTTTTGGAATTGTTGAATGCTAATAAGCGCTGATTTTGCAGAAAATGCCTCCCAGAAGAGATAACCAAGGGAACAGTGGTAATGGGAACGAGAACCCTCCACCACCACCACCAGTCCTAGTACCCTAAGCGTTGATAGATGCTATCACAGTGATAGCGCAAGAAGTTGCTCAGCAGCAACAGCAACCTCCTCCTCATCCGCCCCCTCAGTAAGGAATCAGATACTACATTGGGGAGATGCGGAAGATGCATGCTCCCAACTTTGAAGGGACCACCGACCCTGAGGTGGCCGGATTTTGGCTGGATGAAGTGGATAAGTGCTTCAGGCTTGTGCAAGTGCCGGAAGCACTCAAGGTGGATGTAGCCACACCATTACTGATCGGCAGAGCTAATGCCTGGTGGAATGGGATTCTGCCAAAGATGACTCCCCTATTCAGTGGAGACAGTTTGTACAGGCTTACAAAGACTACTATGTGCCTGAGACTGCCATTTTAGAAAAGATGAGGCAGTTTGATAAGTTTGAGCAGGGGAGGATGACTGTTTCTGATTACGCCGATAGGTTCCATGCCTTGGGCAAATTCACGCTCATGGTGTTGGAAAACAACAGGATGAAAATGCTGAAATTCGAGGAAGGATTGAACCCCCGTATATGGACGGCCATAGTGGGGTCTAGCTTAAAGACTTTTGAAGAGATGTTGGATGCATGTTACCGCGTGGATGTGACATGCGCAGGTCACAGCCTATAGAGGCTCGTGAAGAATCGAGCAAGGGGCCAAGAGAAGAGCAAAGTAGTGGTAGACCCAGACGTTGGGTCAAGATCCCTAGAAAAGGCAGGCGGGGCCAGCTCAGAGGGCACCGCAACGGAATCAGCCTGATCGTCAGGCACCCGCAGTATGCCCACACTACCAGAAGAGACATGTGGGTGAATGTTGGAAAATGATCGGAGCGTGCTTCAAGTGTGGAAAGGCGGGTCATAGAATCAAAGATTGCCCCGAATGGAACCCTAAGCCTCAAGTAGAAGCAGGGCCGGCTCAGCAGCAGAGAGGCAGGCCCAACGCGAGAGTCCATGCAATGACAGACGCCGAAGTACAGGAGGACGCTAACGTTGTGATAGGTACGACTTAAGTTCAATAATAGTAGCCTAAGTTGAATTTTAGTCTTTTAAGTTGATGATTAAATGTGTGTTATGTGAAAAACCTTTATGTGCTACACTCTTGTGATTAGGTGTGATCCTAGTTAACAAAGTACCTGCGGACGTATTATTTGATAGCGGAGCTAGTCACTCCTTCATTTCTAAGCGATTCGCCAAAGGACTTGACTGCTTACCCGAATGGCTTGCGAACCCCTTCAGGGTGCAGGCAGCCGGTGAACAAGTGCTGGTGTCTCACCACCAGTACAAAGATTGTGAATTGGAGTTGGGTGGAAAGGTGTTTGTTGTGACGTTAGTCCCAATTCCGATGAAGGATTTTGATGTAATATTGGGCATGGATTGGCTGACCAAAAATCATGCCAATATTGACTGCAAACTCAAACAAGTGACCGTTAAGGACCCTGAGATGAATGAAATAACGGTTCAAGGAAACGTCAAGTTAACAAAAGCCCCAAAGAAGATATACTTGACGGCGATTAAGGCCTTTAAAGCTTTACAGAAAGGAGCAGAGGGATTTATGGTGTATGCAGTAGATGCGAAGCAGGAAGTTTCCTCTATAGATCAGATACCGGTGATCAATGAATTCAAGGACGTATTTCCGGAGGATTTACCGGGAGTTCCGCCATCGAGAGAAGTGGAGTTTGAAATTAATCTGATACCAGGAGCCGAGCCTATATCCAAGGCACCCTACAGAATGGCCCCAGCTGAACTTAAGGAGCTTAAAGGACAACTTGAAGAGTTGTTGAACAAGAAATTGATTCGCCCCAGTGTATCACCTTGGGGAGCTCCAGTACTATTTGTAAAGAAGAAAGATGGCAGTATGAGGTTGTGTATTGATTACCGAGAATTGAATAAGATCACCATCAAGAACAAGTATCCTCTGCCAAGAATAGAGGATTTATTTGATCAACTAAAGGGTGCCCGATGGTTCTCAAAGATTGATCTTTGTTAGGGGTATCATCAGTTACTCGTGAAAGTAGGAGACGTACCCAAGACCGCCTTCCGGACTCGATACGGGCATTATGAATTTTTGGTGATGCCTTTTGGATTAACTAATTCCCCAGCGGCCTTCATGGACTTGATGAACACTGTATTTCGAGAGCAGTTGAACCAATTCGTAGTGGTGTTCATCGATGACATTCTAGTTTACTCCCCCGATGAGCAAGCACACGCTGAACATTTAAGGGTGGTGTTGCAAATCCTGAGGCAACAAAAGCTATATGCCAAATTCAGCAAGTGTGAGTTTTGGCTAAGGAGTGTAGCCTTTCTTGGTCACGTGATTTCGGAGGATGGGATTTCTGTGGATTCTAAGAAGATAGAAGCCATCACGGAATGGCCAAGACCCACAAATGTGACCGAAGTCAGAAGCTTCCTAGGCTTGGCAGGCTACTATAGGAAGTTTGTCGAGGGATTCTCCACCATAGCAGTTACATTAAGTCGACTTACGCAGAAGAAGGCTAAGTTCGAATGGACTGCTGAATGCGAGCAGAGCTTTACTGAGCTCAAGAAGAGATTGACTACAGCCCCGGTGTTGGCACAACCCTCTAGCACCGACGGTTTTGTAATCTATAGTGACGCTTCCAAGAAAGGACTAGGTATGTACATCAATACAATTAATGCATTGTATATACTTACGCTAGTCTTGAACTAATTTCCTGTTTATAGGTTGTGTCTTGATGCAAAATGAACGTGTCATTTCGTACGCGTCAAGACAATTGAAACCATATGAACAGAACTACCCGACACACGACTTGGAGCTCGCAGCTGTGGTATTTGCTCTTAAGATCTGGAGGCACTACCTATATGGAGAGAAATGTGTCGTCTTCACTGATCATAAGAGTTTGAAATACCTATTCTCGAAGAAAGAGCTAAATATGAGACAGAGAAGATGGTTGGAGTTACTCAAGGATTATGACCTAACCATCAACTACCATCCGGGTATGGCCAACAGAGTGGCGGACGCATTAAGCAGGAAGTCCAGCCATGCGAGATAGTCTCCTTTGGAAAGAGAGATCGAGGAGTTTGACCTCGAAGTAGTGGATTCAGTGGCGAATGTTCTTACAGCTTTGTCTATCAGCCCAGATTTGGTAGACAGAATCAAAGAAGCGCAGTATGGTGACCCAGCACTAAGAGAAATCCGCTACAAATTGACTACGGAACCAGTAAAGGATTTCCAATTGCGAGGAGATGGAAGTTTATGGTTTCAAAATAGGTTGTGCGTACCTAATAATGATGAGCTTCGAAAAGAGTTGCTAAGCGAAGCTCATAATTCAAGGTTATCTATCCACCCCGGCAGCACAAAGATGTATAAGGACCTCAAAAGGAATTATTGGTGGATGGGGATGAAAAGAAGCATTGCGGAGTACGTTGAGAGGTGTTTGGTATGCCAACAAGTCAAAGCTGAACATCAACGACCTGGTGGTTTAATGAAGCCACTAGAGATTCCAGAATGGAAGTGGGAGCACGTGACTATAGACTTCGTGATGGGATTACCCAAGACCAGAAATGGAAATGAGATGATTTGGGTGATTGTAGACCGTTTGACGAAGACAGCCCATTTCATAGCTATGACACATGGTACATCTTATGAGAAATTATCCAACATATATGTGGATAACATTGTGAGCTTACATGGAGTCTCCGTCAGTATTGTGTCAGACCGTGATCCCAAGTTCACTTCTAAGTTTTGGAGGGCATTTCAGAAAGCAATGGGTACCAAGCTGAGAATGGGTACCGCGTACCATCCTCAAACGGATGGACAATCCGAGAGAACTATCCAAACCTTGGAGGATATGTTGAGAGCATGTGCCTTGGACTTCAAAGGAAACTGGGATAGCATGCTGAAGTTAATGGAGTTTTCCTACAATAATAGCTATCACAGCGCCATTGGCATGGCACCGTTTGAGGCTCTATACGTAAGGAAGTGCCGATCTCCAGTTTTTTGGGACGAAGTTGGGGAAAGGACAATCACTGCACCAGAACTGGTTGAACAAACGATTGAGAAGGTGAAAGTGATAAGAGAGAGGCTAAGGGTGGCTCAAGATCGTAATAAGAGTTGGGCCGATACTAAAAGACAACCCTTGGAGTTTGAGGAAGGTGAAAAGGTCTATCTACGAGTTTCACCCACCAAGGGAGTTGCAAGATTCGGAATGAAGGGCAAGTTAAGCCCTAGATATATTGGCCCTTACGAAGTGCTTGGTAAAGTTTGTGAAAGAGCATACAGATTAGCCTTGCCTCCGAGCTTGTCCCAAGTCCATAACGTATTTCATGTGTCTCAACTAAGGAAATACGTATCGGACCAGAGCCATGCCCTTGAAGGTCAACCATTGGATGTTAAAGAAGATATCACTTATGAAGAACATCCAATAAAGATTGTGGATAGGAAGGATCAAGTCCTACGCAGACGCGTCATTCCGTATGTCAAAGTTCAGTGGAGTAACCATACGGAGCGTGAAGCCACGTGGGAGCTTGAGGAGCAAATGAAGGAGTTATATCCACACCTCTTCCAATAAGGTACGCCAGTTTCGAGGACGAAACTTTTTGTAAGGGGGGTGGAATGTTATGCCCCGCACCCTCAGTAGAATAATTGAAGGATAAGTTTGGTTAAATGAATTGATGACGGTCAAAGGTAATAAATTAAGAAATTAAATATTAGATTAAGTGGCATTTATGAAGAGATTAAATATTAGTATTAATTAGTATTTAATTTTGGAATTCAATATTAGAAATTTATCCTTTAACATAAATGAGATAATAGAAGATAATTTAGAAACTCAAATTCCATTCCTTCCCATATCAAAACTGACAAGACGTCAGTTTCTCCTTATTTCAGAAGAAACCGACGCCAATTCCCCCACTCCTCTCCATTGGCGATTTCCCTTCCCCTCTCTAAGGTGATTTCTCTCATCTCCAACCCTAGGCAAAGGATTCTTCAAGATTTGCAATCCAATCTGCATTCGTTCTTCGTTTCTTCACCAAGTAATCAAAGGCAAGTAACTCTCTTATAAGTTCTTACGTTTTTGTGAAGGAAAAAGGCCTATTTTTGATATTAAAATTGGATCACCATGCAGTAGTTTCTTCTGTGAATCTATACGTGTGATTTATTGTTTTGGTTTGCGATTTGGCCATTATATGTTGAAATTATTGTTGTCGTTGTTGATTTTGTGAGATCATGTAAATCCCAATACCTTGAACCCTACTTTGTTGATAATGGCGGTTGAAGGGAAGGGAGAGTGAAAAGATTAGATTTTTGGGCTTGATTTGATGAATACTTTGAGTGCTAGGCTTGAATCCGTGAATCGCATATTAAAGGTGTTGTCTTGGGTGAATTAAGGATGGATTGATAGTGGGAAATAGGCTTGGAATGGTTTGGAAGGAAGTTGGGATCGAATTGGGAGTGTTTTCTGCAGTTTCTGCAGAAAACTGCAAAATGGGATTCTGGAACGGGGACGTCGATCGATCGACGTCAGGGTATGACGTACGTCGATCGATCGACGTATAGTAAGTGAGGGGATAACGTGCCTCAGAAGGACGTAGATCGATCGACATAGGATGAGTGAGAGATCGACGTGCCTCAGATAGACGTCGATCGATCGATGTAGATTGAGTGAGAGTTCGACGTCCCTCAGATGGACGTCGATCGATTGACGTCAGGGTATGACGTACGTCGATCGATCGACGTCAGGGTATGACGTCAATCAGTTTTGTGGAAAAATAAGGGAAGAAAGAGGGAAGCTAGGAGACCCTTTTGGGTGATCTTAGGGACTTCTTAGGACATGATTGAGGTTAGCCTAAGTCTTAGGAACATGATTTAAGTTAGTGAATCAAATTTGGAGAATTTGAAGGGTATTCGAATCTGATTTCAACGTGAATGACCTAAGAGGGTTAGGAAATGAACGTATGAGGTTTTACAGAGTTCAATGGAGGAATGTGAGGGTTCTCACATCAGCTTTTGAGTTTTAGAATCAATGTTAAGTGTTGATGACCTAGCTTGAAGCATAAGCTCGAATGTGCAAGTGAGGGGAATCTTGTGTGATTGATTGATACCGAGTGTGAATTTGAATTTATGTGAACGAATAATGTGATTGAAATGAGGAGTCTTGCATCATGGCACTTGCATTTGCATATTGTTTTGAAAAGAGCTGTGCTTCGGCACAGGTTTGCGAAATTGGCTGTAACGTTACACGGGATGGAAATATAAGCTGTGGTGCGTTACAGGGTATAAAGTTGTCTGTAATGTTAATCGGGATGGAAATATAAGCCGAGGTGCATTGCAGGGTATGAAGTTGTCTGTAACGTTACACGGGATGAAAATATAAGCCGTGGTGCGTTACAGGGTATAAAGTTGTCTGTAATATTAATCGGGATGGAAATATAAGCCGAGGTGCATTACAGGGTATAAAGTTATGTGACCGGACATTGTGACATGCATTGCACTATTTTGAAAAGGAATCGCTCTGCATTGGTGACTGAGTAGGGTAGTGCATATTTTGTCATGCATCACGTGAGTCAGTTGGGGTGATTGCTATGTGACTTGAATGATCGTTAATTGTTAATGGTTACGAATTACTGTTTTATGTTCTTGTATTGTTAAATTTATGCTCTTGAACGTATACAAGACATGTGCCCCATTTCCCTTGAATTATGTATTACTCATGTCTTGCCATGTGTTGATCCCGTATGTCTTATAAGCGGGTTGCTTGCTACCGTTTTTCGCTAAGGGTACTGCCTTTGTCATTGCAGATGAGCCTCGCTACGATATGATTTTCATAGAAGACGATGGCGAGTGGGCTGAATGGGATACTTAGAGACATATTGGGAGATAGTTGAGGCTGTTGCCATTTGCTCCAGTTTCTTTCCTTCGTTTGAGGATTTAGTTGGTTTTCATGATACTCTTTTGTAATTACTTTATACGTTGAGGATCAAATTTGATGGTTTAGATTTGTGAGATACGTGTTTCTGCACTTATTTCTCTAACGTCATTGATGATGTGTATTCGAGAGATGAGACGTCTTGTAGTCTTCTCAGTAAGCTACGACGGGTGCACCGGTTCGGATTCCGCTGTCCGGGTCGGGGCGCTACATTACCTATCTTTCTTAGGTTCAGTATACGGACCCAAACGGAGAGCTGACGTCATACTACAAAGATCGTATCCGGTCCACCCGGTGAAGATCCGACTTCATCAGAATCTGATAGTACGGTTCTATTACACATATTCTTATGACGTTAGCTCCAGCCTAACCTTATTTCGTGGAACGTTAAGTTCTTTTTTGTCAATTTAGCCTTTATATTCAACTTTTCATATCTTTCTTTATGATACACTACAAGTTTACATCAAGCTTGTACAAGCATGTACATAATGTTTAACATGAATACAATTAACCATAATGCAAAAGCTTGCTAGTAACCCTTGTATACCATGCTTCTTTTCATCACTGTACATTAAAAATAGCAAGGGAAGGGAATTCTACGTGCTCATTAAGAAAAGACTATATCGATTCATATTTAATTTTCGCTTTACACGTATAACGCGTTGAAAGCACCATGCCAAGTACCATGACATTTACCCTTTTTCGCTTCTTTCGTTTGCTTTCCATTTCTATTTTTCCTTTTGTCAAGATTAGTGGTTCTATTTCTACCTCAAGGTTGGACTTCCGTGTCGGTCCGGAATTGTCTTCCTGGTCTGTCTGTAGTGAGGCCTGTCGTATCTGCCTGGATGGGTCTTTCCTTATGAAACCATTAATCTTTTCTTCACTTTTTTTCAGTTGACTCACATTATCACATTTTACTTTCATTCTCTTGTCTTATCTCTCAATTTCTTTGTGACCATACATTTTCCATCCATTACGTAACAAACAACAAACAACATATAATTCACACAACTACCAATCATTTAAAGCTTACATAACATACTTGCATACTTTTCAACTTTCAAATAAGAACCACACAACTTGAAGCACAACAACAACGTTACCCCATTATCTTATATGCTCTCGTCTATTACAGGATATATATGACCAGATGTACGCAACCGTACGTATTCATATGTTAGATACGCACAAAGTTTGTTTCCCAATGACCCGTAATGAAAATTGTGTCAAATTGTGTTGATCAACTAATACTTCACAATATAAGAAGCGCATCTAATTTAGTGAGTCATTTTGTTTATTCGATAATATTCCAAAGTCAAAAAAAATTATGTCATTGAGTCAATTAGAAATGAAAACAACCACACAACTGGGAGCATTGTACTTGAATATATTCGGTTACAACAAAGAAACAATGTGACAATACTAAATACAATATATATTTCATATTTAATTTTTGGAGCATACCAAATAAAAACTACTTCAAAGGCCATGGAGTTCTAATTTTCCACTCACTGCTCTAGACTAGGTATTTCTAGATTTACCTACAATTACTAAACCCAAAATATACTCTAAACTTCCACTAAAATTTCCTCACAGATGTATACAAAGTGCTATCCACAAAGGTGAATCAGTGGAAGTAAATCTTTTCTCTCCTCCATAACGTAACCAGAATCTCATTGCATTCTTAGACTATCTTCAGCACCATAGATAAGTTTTTTCGGAAATTTACCATACACACAATAAAGCTAAAAATATCAAGTTTATTTAATGTGACATAATTTAGATTGTATAATAGAATAAGTGCATATTGCCTTTATCTTATAATTTCAAAGTGTTGGGTAAGACTATATACATCAGATCGCAAAACGATCCGACTCTTCTCCTAACCCTGTGTAAATACGGAAGCTTAGTACACATAAAACACTCATATTCATCACTGGGATGCATCTGAAACATAAAATATCAATATCCTTAATATTCATTCATTATCATGTCAAGTAAATACTACCATTAATTTTGTTCTAGATGGGACCAACAGCAAAACATTAGAAGAACAAATGTTTTTCGGTTTCTGTCTCATGACAGAAGAAACAAGTGTTGTCCGTGATAAATGGCAAGTGATCCTTAGTACCCAATTTTTTAGACGCAGCCAACCACAAAATAAATGTATGTTTGGGAGTAATGGCAGAGTCCCAAACCATTGAATGCCAGGGAACAGTGGGTGTAGAAAGTCTGAAGTATCCGTATGCAGCATTGGGACTCAGTTTATGCCAAGTCGCCCAAGTATCCAACAAAGCCTGTGCTTCCATAATCCCTTCTTGCCTTTCAACCAAATCATCCTTAATTTTCAAGAGAGCTTTGATTAGGGGGAGTGCACCTGATGAATAGGTGTAGACCATAGCCGATGATCTATCTTGTATCTAGAGTTTATCCACTAGACCCATATAAGATCCTTCTTTAAGTGCAGGTCCCAAAGATTTTTAACCAATAGAGCTTCATTCCAAGCCTTGAGTTGCATGATCCCTAAGCCACCTGCAGACTTTGGAAGGCACATCTGTTTCTAGGAAACCTTGGCCCTTTTATTGCTAAGGTTACTGCTGCCCCAAAGGAAATGAATTCATATCCTATTAATTTGATCAATGACAGACATTGGGATGGGTAAGGCACTTAGCCAAAAAAATAATTCAAACCTTGTAGAACTATTTTGATAAGGACTACCTTGCCAGCATATGAAAGATGGGCCTTCTTCCAGAAATTCACATTTTGCATCAGTTAGTTAAGGTATGTGGAATAGTGTACAAACTGAAGCTTGTAACTAGCCACGGGAACACCAAGGTACCTGAATGGCATAGTACCAGGAGAAAACCCAGGACATGAGATGGTTGTTGCAGCAGAGTTCCCAGCACCAGCATTATAAAACTTGGATTTGAGGCATTAATTCTGAGCCCAGAAATGGCATTAAAGTCATTCAGTTTATCCATGATCTTCAAAACTGATATATCATCACCACGACAGAACATCATCAAGTCATCATCAAAGCTGAGATGGGTAATTTTTTGTTCCTGGTATTTTGGGTGAAAGTTGAAAGCATTATCAAATTGAAGCTGATTTAGTGATCTTGATAGATACTCCAGCCCAATGGCAAAAAGAGAGAGAGAGAGAGAGAGAGAGAGCGACCCTGCCTGAGGCCTCTCTTTCCTTTTATAAGCCCCGTAGGTGTACCATTAATAGATACTGAGAATGAAGTAGCGGTGACACATTGCATAATCCAATTTATAAAGACAGGAGGAAAGTCCAAGGCAATAAGCATGGAGTTTATGAAGTCCCAACTTATTGTATCAAAGGCTTTCTGAATATCAATCTGCAGCATAGACCTAGGAGAAACATTTGTCTTGCCATAATCCCTGATTAATTCCTGAACTAGAAATATATTGTGGAGCATTGACATACCTTTCAAAAATCCCACTTGTGAATGATCCATGAATTCAGACATGACAGCTGCAAGTCTACCCGCAAGAATCGTGGAGATAGTCTTATAAATGACATTAAAGCAACTGATAGGCCTATAATCTTGCACCTTGGAGACCTCAACAGCTTTTGGAATTAAGGCAATAATGGAATGATTGAGTTGCTTTAGAAGTTTTGCATATCTAAAGAACTCATAAACTGCCCTCAGAACATCCCCTCCAACAATATCCCAAGCTTCCTTGAAAAACTGAGAGTTGTACCCATCTGTCCCTGGGGCTTTATCTTTAGTAATAGAGAACACTCCTTGATGTCACTACCCATAACTGGGGCCGTCAAGGATATGGAACCAGAGATAGATAATTTAGGTCCAGTATCCACAATAGTTAGACTGATAGGCTGAACCTGTTGAGAGGAACCAAGTAGTGAACAGTAATAGTTGGTGAACTGTTCATTGACTTGATTCATAGATGTGGAAAGGGATAATTACCTTTACATCCCCTGTGGTTTGGCTAATTCGCCAAAAATTTCTCTGTGTTTTGAAAATAGACCTTTACCTCCCCTCTAGTTTGGGTTAAACTGGTTTCCGACCAACTCCGACCAAACCACAGGGGGCTGTGTTGGCCGGAAACCACTTTAACTCAAACTAGAGGGGAGGTAAAAGTCTATTTAGCCAAACTAGAGGAAAAATTTTGGCCAATTAGCTAAACCACAGGGGAGGTAAAGGTAATTATCCCTAATTATTAACTTTTAAAACTACTGCTCACTAGCTCCTCCATTTTAGAGGGTACTTTTCATCGACTTTTGTTTTGTTCTCAACCTAGCTACCCTCCATTGGTTAAACCTGAGTTTGTGACATTGAGGTCACGGATTCGAGCCACGGAAATAGTCTCTTGTATAAAGTACAGAGTAAGACTGCATACATCAGATTGCGAAGCGATCCGGCCCTTCTCCAGACCCTGTGCAAATGCGGAAGACTAGTGCAGCGAGAACGACGTTTTATAGACCAATTATCAGCCGCTTTTTAGGAGAATGCCCAGTCAATGTCCCATTATCCTTGTTCACTTTCATGTCTCATAAACTATTGACAGTCTATCTATTATTATGTTCACTTTAACTTTTCAAATTCATGGAGTATGTAGTAAGATTTGTGCTCAACTCAACACGAAGCAATCAAACAAAGCTAATGTGATGGCCACGTGAAAAGAATAGGAACACTGTTGTATATGTATCATCGTACATCTTCCTGTCCATAATATTTGCTTCCTTCCAATGGGTGCATGCCACCACATCATGATTTGGCAACCCATTTATGAGCTTTTTTGTATCGGTCGTGGGCCTATGGATTTTTGTTACATAATGTTTTACAATGTGCATTCTGAATTTGACTGCATTCTTAGCTTTTTTTCATTTAGGAGTCATCAAATTGTGGTAGTAAAATTTGTCATGGTATACATTGATATTGATGGAAAGAAAATAAGAGAGTCACGTGTGAGCATATATGAACATTTGTAATGCATGTATTATTATTTTTATTTTATTTTATAAAATAATATAATACGATATATTGAAAAATCAACTGTGACAATATTTTTAAGGGATAATTACCTTTACCTCCCCTGTGGTTTGGCTAAATAAATTTTTACCTCCCATCTAGTTTGGGTTAAAGTGGTTTCCGGCCAACACAACCCCCTGTGGTTTGGCTGGAGTTTGCCGGAAACCACTTTAACCCAAACTAGAGGGGAGGTAAAGGTCTATTTTCAAAACACAGGGAAATTTTTGGCGAATTAGCCAAACTACATGGGAGGTAAAGGTAATTATCCCGATGTGGAAAAGGAACCATCACGCATCTGAATGCTAGTGATACTCCTTCTGGCAGCATTCATTTTGATCATTGAATGATAAAACTTTGAATTCATATCACACAAATTCAGATAAAATCCTTTAGCAATATGTGAGAAGAAGATACTTTCAGCCTCTAGGAAATTAAAAGCTTTCTTCTGAAGGATGTTTAGTTGAGATCGCCACTCCAAAGATCCCCAGTTATTGGAACTCTGATCCTGCAGTCCATCCAATTCCCTAATAGCACATTCAGCTCTAGAAGAAATGTGTCTTCCTGTTCAATTCCTTCAAAGGCCTTTTAAGCCTTTTTAGCTTTTTACATAGTGAAAACATCACAGTACCCAAGACCTCCTCAGCCCAAGAGCTGGATACGGGGAATAATTCATGCTTTACCCACATATAGTAGAATTAGAATTAATGCCTTTGGAACTTGAAGGAGGAAGTGAACAATGCCTAGTGAGTGATCTGAAAGGCAACCTAAGTTCAAAAATATAGAAGTTGCATTTGGAAAATCCTCAAGAAATGAGGCATTGACCAAGACCCTGTATAGTATGGATTTAACCGTGCCATCGTCCCAAGTATATTTGCACCCAGAGTAACTCAATTCCATAAGATCACATGACATACAGCAATTTAACTGGTCTTGTAACTGGTAGGAGGTAACAATCATTAAGGAGACAATTAAAATCCCCCAGGACCATCCATGAAGTGCTGACCTGGGAACAGTTAGATACGAGCTCCCCCCCACAGCGTCCTTCTATCAACCACAGTATTGTAAGCATAAACAGCAGTCATATAAAGTGATCTTCTTGATATAAGGCATTTTAACTGACAAAAAATAGACTGTTTAGTAATGGAGTGAACATTCAGAGAAACGAAAGATGGATTTCAAATAACGAGAATCCTTTTGCGTGGGTGTAAATCAAAATTATGCATGTGTTTGCAAGAAGTGAACTTTAACAAAAGCTGAGAAAGCATAAATGGATTTATCTTGGTTTCTAATAGAACTAATAGAATAATGTTGTGTTTCTGCACAAAAGTTACCAAACCCCTTTGTTTGGTGAGCTTGTTGCAGCCCCTTATGTTCCAACAGCTTGTGATCATTGGAGGAAAGGGGAACCTGAACACCTTACAGGACTTTGATGAGCCTGCCTCTTTCTATCAAATTACATCTTCTTGTTCTCCTTTACCTTCTTCTTAGAGAGGACATGCACAAGGCCATCTTTCTAAAGCTCCCTTAGCCTATACACATGGAATAGATCATAAACAGGTGAGGGAACAAAATGCCCAAATGAGGTACTGGAAGGAAGAGGAGGATCAAAAGCTGCAAGGTAAGAATTTTGATCACCCTCTGATTGAGTCACTCGAAGGGTGCTATCACCAGTAGCCACAGTCATATTAGTGCTCTAGACAAAATGTGAGTCACATTCGATTGGGATCTTGTAGTATACGTTTTGTTATTAGAAGGCATTTTCACCTTAGCAGGTGTTTCCTTAAAGTGAATTGATTTCTTTACAAAGGCAGGTCTGGAAGACCCAACTTGTGGTCCAGCTTGCATGGTAACTTCCTCATTTGCATCCTTTTCTTTGTGAATAGAAGCAGAGTGCACAAGCTGTTTGCAGGCATCACAGAACAAGGGGAGTCTTTCATAAACAACCTTTTGTTTGATCACCATGCCTATTGACAGATTTATTTCAATGTTTTCCAATAGAGGCTTACTTAGATCCACCTCAACTAAAGCCTTGGCGTATCCCCAAACTTCCCTTTTTGTGATTAGATAGTCAGCCATAAGGGGCTTTCCAATCTGATGGCATATTTTTGATAGAAACTCCTCCCTCCATAAAGATACAGGGAGGTTGAAAAATTTGATCCATATGGGAACTGATGTCATTTTTTCAGGAACAAAACCAAAAAAACAATGGAAGCCCCTTGAGTATTAGTTCCTACCATAGGAAAAATACGGACCAGAGGGCATAACCTGCTCCAAATCACTAACATTTTGAAACTTGAATATAACCCATCCGGATGGATGAAAGTCAATCATATGCTTTAACTTCCAAGCCTTTGCCAGAGTGTACACAGCTTGTTTCCCAGAGTGTACACGGCTTGTTTCCCAGAAAACCTCCCAGTAAAGCATCCAATTAGGCAGCATTGGAGTTCCTCGTCTAACTGCAACTCATTTATATCAAGACACAACACCTCATATCTGTCATCATCCTGTTCCATAAGCTTCATGCAACTAACATCATTTCTGTTAGTTGGGAATAGAGAACTCCATGTTTTCAGAGGAGGAGCACTGGTAGAAGCAGCCCCTTTGTCTTTACCATTATTTTACCTCCCCTTCTGAGGGTGAAGAGACTGAGTAATACATGTTGGTTCAACGGGAGAAGGTCAATGTTCACATGCAGGAATAGGTCCCAAGAAGGTTGACTGACGTGAGACAAGAGTATGGGCTTGAAAAGACAAAGCACCACACTCTCTCACCAGAACAGGTGGCTTTGCGACAATAGCCAAGTCACCATTACCTCCTAACATCATCTGAGAATTCGAAATTTCCACCTCACCAGAATCAACATCCACCAGCCAGATTTGAGCCTCCACTGGCGGAACTTCAACCCGATCAAGAGTTAAATCCATCAATTGGGGGCTAGAGAGCTCTGCATGCAAAGGTTCATCACAAGAGCCACCATCTGGGGGTTAGAAATCTCTGCATGCAAAGGATCATCCACATATTTGTAGCAGCCTCAGAGTCCCCATCATCATCCGACTCCTCATGAAAGGAGAACATGGTACTAGGCGATTCTTCAACAGATTCTTCAGGCTGAGCTTTTTTGGGAGCAGAGCCTGCAACAACGATGTCTTTGAGGCCACCTTTGTTCCTAGGACCTTTTTTCTTGGAGCTGATCTTTGAGCTGAGTTTATTTCGACCCATTATGAAGCTTGAGAGCAAAGAGTCACGAGAGAAGAAGCAGAAGATGTAACAAGGATAACTAAGGAAGAGATAAGTAAGAGTAAAGTAATAGAGAATGAAAGCAGCAATCAGTTGAAGGAAATGGAGACAAAACGAGAAGAAAAGAAAATGGCTATCTTTCTCCTTGAGAGAAGGGAGAGAGTTTACACGTTTGATTGAACACGTAAATAGATCATCAATTACGGAGACGGGTGCTTCATATCATCTAATCTTACGTCCAACAAATAAGACTTGGTTTTGATACCATTTTATCACGACTCGAGCTATAACATGATCCAGTCCATGAGGGGCTAAGTTATTTTTCGTCAACCTAACCTTTATGTTCACTTTTTCATTCATTTCTCCATGATACGCTAAAAGATTGCATCAAACATTTACAAGGCTGTGCATTATTTTTAACATAAATGCAATTAACTATAACGCCGAAGCTTACGACTAACTCTTGCATATCATGTTTCCTTTCATCTCTGCACACTGAAAATGGTAAGGGATAAGTATTTTACATGCTCTACAACAACGAATATATTGGTTCGTATCTAGCTTTCACCTTACACAAATAACACGTTCAAACATCATGACATGTATCATACACTCATTTACTATACTTAAACCTTACATTGTCATGAACATGTTTGCTTTTTATATTCTTATCTTTCTTTTGTGTTCTGATATTCTTTATTACTCTAACTTTTTTGCTTTCTTCCATTAGCTTTACATTTCTTTCTTTTCTTTTGTCATAATTATTGGTTCCATTTCTAGCCTGAAGTTGGTTGTCCGTATCTGTCCAGGATGGTCTTTCCATATCTGCCCGGGGTGAGACCTTCTATATCTGCGTCGTTGGACATTCCCATATGGAATCATCAATCTTTTCTTAAGCTTTAATTTTTTTATTTGACTCACATTCTACTTGCATTCTCTTGTCTTATCTTTCAATTTTTTGTCATCATGCATTGTTATCCACTACATAACAAACAACATATAGTATACATCAACTACCAAACATTTAAATTACATGACATACTTGCATACTTTTCAGCTTTCAAATAAGAATCACACAACTTGAAGCATTGTACTTAAATATATTCTGTGATACCATAATTATAACAACTTGAAATTATCCAGCCGATTTCAGACCTAGTGCATGTTTGAACTTGGCATCATCACTATGGATAAACACTAATGAATTTCAACTAAATCGGACTTTCGTCCTTGCATGATCAAAAAAGATTTAATTCTTGTTGGTAATTTAGCACTTAGGTAATACTTATATATCATGCCAACAATATCTCTTTCTCTCTAGTATGGGCCTTAACGATAGCTTTTGCTGTCGTTGGAATATACTGGGTATGATCTTTGTTGTTGTACATCTTTAACGACACAGACTCGCTCAGTCGATTCCAGACCTAGTGTAAGTTTAGTCCTTATATTGCCCCTATGAACAAACACTACTGAATGTAAATTGAATCGTGCTTTTGTCCTCGCTAGCCTAAAAAAGATTATTTCTTGTTGACAACTTAGCACTTGGACAATACTTATACATCATCCTTGCAATATCTCCCTTCTTTCTTATGTGAAACTTTTGGGTCTTTACATCTCAATTTCGTTAATGGGTTGGCATTCTCGTTTGATCTCTACTAAGGAACCAGGATCCCCCTAACATCTTGGATTTGATCATTTCGTCTCGACGATGCTAGTCGATTCTGATACCATAATTGTAAGACCCAAACTCGTCGAGCCTATTTCAGGTTTGCCGCCT
Organism: Eustoma russellianum; assembly: GCA_036186865.1. Taxonomy (NCBI): domain Eukaryota; kingdom Viridiplantae; phylum Streptophyta; class Magnoliopsida; order Gentianales; family Gentianaceae; genus Eustoma; species Eustoma russellianum. Next base: position 24,861,604 of record AP025057.1, read on the forward strand.
GTTTGGGTTCGGTGTCGTCACTATGGACAGGCACTACTAAATGTTAACTGAATAGGGCTTTCGTCCTTACTGACCCGAAAATGATTAAAATTTAGCGCTCAGTTCATAATTATATATCATGCCAACAATATCTCTCTTCTTTTAGATGTGTGTTGGGTGTTTACACATATTCTGCTTACGTTTTTCCACGGCATAGAAAATATGCGACAAAAAACGACTATTTTGTGCTTATGTCATGTCTTAAAGTTTCAGATATTTTCGTTGATGGTACTAATACCGTTGAATTTTTGAAGATTCACGTGTTAGTTTAAAATTAGAACTATATTTTCAAAACCCTAAACCTTAAGAGACACTACCAGAAAAGGTAGATAGAAATGCATAATTCTTGAGATACTTTTTGATAGTGCACCATTAGACATTTAATGGGAAGTTCGTCATATTGTGCCAATAACTTTTTTAATTAACTAGTTGAGGAAATAGGACCATTTCAATATTGATTCACAAAACCGACAGTACAAACAGTGGGTTTCTTATTTATTTTGGCAAAAACTTCCGACCAGTTTTGAGTTGCTGGGGAGCGCACAGGAGAAATTTTATACCGAAAGAGTGATAATTAGGTTTCGCCGAGTAAAAATAGATACATTCTTGATAAAAAAATATAAATATTGTTGGGAGGAAACCGAGATAGCACAGCGGAATAGAAAATAATCTCTCTCAAATGCAGCAACTATAGAGAAATAATCTAACGAAACACGAACAAGAACACCAACAATTTTAGCGTGGAAAAACCTCCCAAAGTACGAGTAAAAAACCACGGGACCCGTAGGCCACTTAAACGATCTCAACTATAATCAATAATGGGTACAACCAAGTCTCTCTATGCGCAGCTAGAAGAATGCAACATCATCAAGATCAACCAAACAATCTTGGAACACAACAAAATACAAGAGAGGGACAAAAACACAAAGCTGAAATTTTCAGACAGAAAATTTCAGTCTCGGGAATGCAGGAATCAGACATACCTAGGCACCTCCAAATACATCTCTACCGTTCAGAATGTACTACTGTGTCTTGGAAACAATCTATCCGAATTTGGTGACGATCCAACGGTGCAATATTTGAAAGATGCAATTTTCTCGGAGGCTGACAGACTGCCCAGCACCTACGAATTTTACTCTTCCTCACTTGTATTTGTCTCTCTTATTTTTTACTTCTTCTCTTCTTGTTCTCTCTTGCAATTGTTCCACTCAGAACCTCTATTTATAGTACTCCATCTTGTGCCTTTTTAATGCACAAGGCTTTCAAAGTCTTCCAAGCAATAAACAACCTTAGAGAAGCACAACACCATTCCAACTTCCCTTGTTGGAATTCTTCCAATGCCATAATTGTATATTCTTCCAATGCCATAATTATTTTTGACTCAAGACATTGGGACTCTCCAACTAGGAGGAATTCCCAACAAAATCCCCCGACCGACTAGTTGGAGGGCGGCATCAATCCGGAAGCCATGCGGCAAAACTCAAACTTTCCTCTTGACAAAACTTTTGTCAGCATGTCGGAACCATTTTCATCCGTATGAATCTTCTCAAGCTCAAATAGCTTGGTATCCAAAGCTTCTTGAAAACTTTCAGGCTCTCTACCATCGGTAAGAAATACATACTCGTTCGGGGGGTAACGAGCGGAAGGTCTTCTTTCACGGGTAGACCTTCTCAACTCAACAGCACCAGCAGGCTGCTCAGCCATCTCCTCTTCATGATGGACTTCATTCTCAGCACCTGGATTCACATAAGGCTCATCAACTACAACATTTGGTGTGGGAACAGTTTTAGTTGATTGATCACCAGCCAATTCTTCATCTACACGAGTAGAAATTTCTTTCTCAGCTTTCTCAATATCATCGATGGTGTAGCCCTCCATAAACACAACATCTCGGCTGCGGATAAGCTTTCTGGCAACCGGACCAAAGAAGCGATAGCCGAACTCATCAAGTCCGTACCCCACAAATACACATTTCTTTGTCTTGCCATCAAGTTTGGACCTCTCATGTTTCAGAACGTGCACATAAGTAAGGCACCCAAACACCCGAAGATAGTCATAGGAGACATCTTTTTCACTCCAGACACGGTTTGGAACATCAAACTTCAAAGGCACACAAGGTGTGAGATTCAGCACGTGCATCGCTGTATTAAATGCTTCACCCTAGAAATACTTCAGCAACCTTGACGGAGATAACAAACATCTCACTCTTTCAATCAAGGTTCTATTCATTCCTTCGGCTAACTCATTCAATTGCGGTGTCTTCGAAGGAGACTTTTGGTGACGTATACCTTGGATCCGACAATATTCTTCGAAAGGACCAATATATTCTCCTCCGTTATCCGTTCGGATACACTTGAGCTTCTTTCCTGTTTCTCTTTCAACCGATGCTTGAAAGAACTTGAATGTATCAAGCACTTGGTCCTTCGTCTTCAAGGTATAGGCCCAAATCTTCTAAGAATAGTCATTAATAAACGTCACAAAATAGTAAGCACCGCCAAGTGACTGGGTCTTCATCGGTCCACACACATCGGAATGCACCAAGTCCAAAACCTCCTGCATTCTTTTTGGTTTGGAGGACTTGAAGGACACACGTCTTTGCTTTCCAGCCAAACAATGCGGACACTTCTTCAGTCTTGCATCGGAAACACCGGATAACACATTCTTCTTGGCCAGGATGCTCAATCCCTTTTCGCTCATATGACCCAAACGCTGGTGCCATAATTCCGAGGAGCTATCATTCTCACAAGTATTCATGTAATACTTGGAAATCCCAAATTTGGCAACGTATAAATTTGAGCACTTCTTTCCTCTCGCAGCCAACATTGAGTCCTTCGTCAATTTACATTCATTGCTGGGAAATGAACTGCAATATTCATTATCACTTAGCTTTCCAACAAATAAGATATTGAACCGAAGATCGGGAATATGCTTCACATCCTTGAGAACTAGTGTAGTTCCATTACTAGTCTCAACACAAATATTCCCCATTCCGGCGATGCTTGATTGTCCTCTATTTTCCATACGTACTACTCCGAAATCACCAGCCTCATAGGTTGAGAAAAGATCACGCCGAAAGGTAGCATGTGTAGAAGCACCACTATCAATCACCCAATCAATCTCTTCAGATGATATATTAACACTTTCTGCACAATCATCACAAATAATGAAGAAATCATCAACGGCAATATTATTATTGTTGGTACCTTCTTTCTTGACATCATTATGGCTACTCTTGTTTCTCATTTCTCTTTTCAGCTTTCGGCAATGCTTTCGGATGTGACCTTTCAAGCCACAATGATGGCACTCTACATTTGACCATTTGTTGGAACTCCCACGAGACTTGCCACGATCCATAGATTGGTTTTGACTCTTCCCTCTTGATGCACCGTGATTATTCTGAGTTCTTCTCTGACTTCTCCCTCGCGATTCGGTGACCAACATCTCTGAATGAGAAGAGGAACCAAGAGACTTGCGTCTTATTTCTTCACTAAGAACTGCACTCTTAGCCGATTCCATTGTGAGAACACCATTTGGAGCAGAATTTGATAACGATGTCTGGAACGTCTCCCATGAATTTGGCAGATTGCCAAGAAGCCACAAAGGTTGTATCTCATCATCAAATCTTATGCCCATCGTCACCAATTGTTTCATAATTCCCTAAAAAGCGTTTAGTTGGTCGGCCATTGATGAACCATCATCATACTTCAAAGACATCATCTGCTTGATGAAGAATAGCTTATTATTCTCTGTCTTCTTGGCATATAACTCCTCCAGGGCTGTCCAGAGAGTTCTCGCATAGACATCTTGCTTACATGATTCAATACATTATCATCGACCCATTAGCGGATGTATCCACAAACTTGTCTGTGCAGCAGGTTCCATTCTTCATCACTTTTTCCTTCGGGCTTCTCGGTAGAGAAAACCGGAACATGAAAGCCTTTGACATAGAGCAAATCTTCTATCTTTCCTTTCCAAACATTATGTTGGAGCCATTCAAGCTTACCATCATGGATGTGTTCACTTCCATAGTTGCACATAGTCAAGAGAACCTGGCTCTGATACCACTTGTTGGGAGGAAACCGAGATAGCACGGCGGAATAGAAAATAATCTCTCCCAAATGCAGCAACTATAGAGAAATAATCTAACGAAACACGAACCAGAACACCAACAATTTTAGCGTGAAAAAACCTCCCAAAGTAGGAGTAAAAAATCACAGGACCCGTAGACCACTTAAACGATCTCCACTATAATCAATAACGGGTACAACCAAGTCTCTCTAGGCGCAGCTAGAGGAATACAACATCATCAAGATCAACCAAACAATCTTGGAACACAACAAGATACAAGAGAGGGACAAAAACACAAAGCTGAAATTTTCGGACAGAAAATTTCAGTCTCGAGAATGCAGGAATCGGACATACCTGAACACCTCCAAAACACATCTCCACCATTCCGAATGTACTACTATGTCTTGGGAACAATCTGTCAAAATTTAGTGACGATCCAATGGTGCAATATTCGGCAAATGCAAGATTCCCGAAGGCTGACAGACTGCCCAGCACCTACGAATTTTACTCTTCCTCACTTGTATTTGTCTCTCTTATTTTTTCTTCTTATCTTCTTGTCCTCTCTTGCAATTGTTCCACTGCACCTCTATTTATAGTGCTCCATCTTGTGCCTTTTTAATGCACAAGGTCTTCAAAGTCTTCCAAGCAATAAACAACCTTGGAGAAGCACAACACCATTCCAACTTCCCTTGGTGGAATTCTTCCAATGCCATAATTGTATATTCTTCCAATGGCATAATTGTATTTGACTCAAGACATTGGGACTCTCCAACTAGGAGGGATTCCCAACAAATATAACATCCAGATACTACAATGTTAAAATATGTTGTAGTAGTGGGTCCTGTGAAACCATTCTCTCTTCCCAGCTTCAAATGTGAAAGAATATAAAAACTACTAAGACAAGGAATAAATCTGGGAATAGTTTGGCAAATCCGTCATAGTTGACCTAACCCGTAGCTTATGTAAAAGTGAAATGTCACAGAATCTTTTCAATCTACGAGACATTAATTTGAGACGGTATGTTCGGTGAAAATTTGAAACTACATTTATAAATTTTCCATTATAAAAGAACTTTTAGATATAGATAAATTTTTATGTGTATCCCAGTATGTAACTTGATCAACTAACACACCAAACAATTAAACAATTAATTGAAACAACTCACAAGATTGAAATGTATGCGGAGGAATCAAATCCAGAAGCTATGGAGCAAAAGAAACTGTCAATTTCATCTTATGATTGCAGTTACAGAAAGTACAGCGTATATAGGAAGATGCACAAGCTGAAATTCAGTTTTAAACAGCAAAATTACAATAGTGCCCTTACTTATTAGACTGCCTATTTCTAACTATCAGGGACATTCTTGTCCATTCACACCGTTTAAATCGTTTCCGCACGTGTCATCTTCTTCTTCCTTTCTCTGCGGATTTTCTCCTTCAATTCCATCTTTAATCAACACGCTCCACTTCATAATCTGCAGCTACCACATCTCCAATCTTCATTTGCACGCTTCACATGATGAATTAACTTCTTCTTGATCCTTCTCCAGCTGAATCACTTTTGCCCGCTTTCACTTCATTTCCTACACCAAGCTCCTATGCTGCTGCCTTTACTTCCTCAACACCCCTCTCAATCCTGACTGAGTATACATGCTACACATTCCTAAAGAATTAGTCAGATTGCTTAACCTTTTAGAATCAAGCGCATTTGTAAGCAAGTCTGCTAGCTGAAGTTCTGTTCTTATAGGCATTGATATGATAACACCTTCTTGGTATTTATCTCTCAGAATATGGCAATCTATTTCAATATGTTCTGTTCTCTTGTGGAACACAGGATTCTTAACTATATATATTGCACTCCTATTATCACAGAAAATCTCAACTAGCTCCCTGTGTAATACTCCCAAATCCTTCAGTAAATAGAAAATCCATTGAACCTCACATGTTGAGGCAAGAGCTATATATTCTGCTTCTGAGGATGATTTAGAAACAGTTGTTTGTTTCTTAGCTTTCCAGGACACCAATGCTCCTCCCAAGAAAACACAATATCATGTCACAGACCTTATACTTTCTATACATCCTCCTCAATCAGCATTTGAGAACGCTTTCAATCTTAAACTCCCTGTGCTAGTAAACAGTAACCTCTACCTGGTCTATTCTTCAAATATCTCAGAACTCTGTGTGCAGCTGCTAAGTGTAACTCAGTTGGCTTGTCTAAGAATTGACTAAGTTATTGCACTGTATAGGTGATATCGGGCCTTGTAATGGTTAGATATAACATCCTTCCAATAAGTCTTCTATAAGCAGTTACATCTATGATCAGTATTGAATCATTATGGGCAAGCTTAAATTCTATTCCATGAGGGTTTTGGCAGGCTTAGATGACAGGTATCTTGTTTCCTCTAGTAACTCAAGCGTTTAATTCCTTTGGCACACCATCAAGCCCCCCTGAGACCTAGCAATTTCTAAGCCAAGAAAGTATCTTAATGGACCTAAGTCCTTAATCTGGAAAGTATTATGGAGAGCGCCCTTCAGTGTCTGAATAGCCACTAGAGAGTCACTAGCAACCACAATATCATCAACATATACTAGTAATATAAGAAAGTAATCAGGAGACTGCTTGATAAACATAGTGTAATCATGTTTAGACTGTGTGAATCCAGCTGAGATTAAGAAAGCAGTGAGTTTAGCATTCCATTGCCTACTGGCTTGTTTAAGACCATAAAGGAATTTATTTAGCTTGTAGACTGTGCTAGGATCAGATGATTCAACTCCATCAAGCAGTGTCATATAGATGTCTTGATGGAGATCCCCATGAAGAAAAGCGTTGTTGTCATCCAACTGATGTAGATGTCAGCCCTTCATTGAAGCCATAGCCATAACTAGTATGACATTAGACATTTTGGCTACAAGGGAGAAAGTATCCTCATAGTCCATCCCAGGCAGCTAAGTATACCCTTTTGCAACCAACCTAGCTTTGTATCTGTCTATCCTTCCATCTGTCCTTCTTTTTATCTTATATAACCATTTACATCCAATGGGTCTTTTACCTGGCGGTAAAGGTACTAAGGTCCAAGTATCATTTGCCTCCAAGGCTGCCACCTCCTGAGACATAGCTTGTTGCCATTGCACTGACTTGACTGCCTGTTGATAGGTAGTAAGTTCTTACTGTAAACTAATGTTAAGTGCATATTTTTTATATTCAGGAGCTAAATGATCCATAGAATAGTGATTTTCAATAGGGTATAGAATGTCATGATTTACAGGAGAACAAGAATCAGTATAGATTTTATTACAATGATTTTCATTTAGGTAGGCAGGTTTCCTTCTGTTTCTGGTTTGATTTGAGGCTGATGCAGGAAATATTAAGGGTATGTCAGGAATAAGGACATGCAATGTTGAAGCAGTCTCAGATGTCAAAGATCTGGGTGGTGAAGGAGAAGATGAAGTAGATGAAGGTGAGGGAATAGAGGATGAAGCTGGTTAGACTGGTTGGACTGTGACATAGGGACACATAGTGGGTCTGAGGGAGAATCAATATCCAGTTGATGATTGAAAGGAAATGATGACATTGTATCTGGCACTGAGTTCACATTATCATGTGAAGGAAAAATTTGAGTAATAGTGGTCTAAGATGGAGGGTTGCCTTCACTGATGGTGTCATACCCCATAACTTTTAAGCACGACTCTCAATATTTAAAGGTCAGCCTTAGACACAATTTAATTAATGGTATAGGTTAGGAAGCTGAGTTAAATAAAATATAGGAAAAGAAAATAAAGGGTTAAAAGTGAGAATTAAGAAATTAGGGTAAATTACCCAAAATACCCCTCCCCATTTAAATGAAGGGGGAGTTACACAAAGGGGTATAACTCCCCATTGTCTAGCCATCAGTTGTAACACCAAAAGGAGAGGGGAAAACCACCAGAGAGAAAAGGGAAGGAGAAAGAAGAAAGAAGAAGAAGAAAGGAAGAAGAAAAAGGAAGAAGAAAAAGGAAAGAAGAGCGTCCAATCTAGGTTCAATCTTTACAGAAATTCTGCCAAACACTCGTAAGCGTATCTAGATTCCAAGGCAAGTAATCTTTCTATACACTTTACGCAAATTTTGATACTTTAGGCCCTATGTTCTTACAAAGAGAAAACTTGGATCACACATTAGTAATCTTGACTTGTCTATGTTAAATGCTTTACTATATGTAATTGTTGTTGCTAGTTGCGTAAAGTCTTGTTCTTTGGGCCATATTTCTGAAAATAGTTATGTGGTGCTTTGTTGTTTGTCAAGCATGCCCATGAAAGTGTATTCTTGATGTGTTTATTGTCTTGTTCTATTCTTGTGTTGGTTGTCTACACCTAGATGTTTGAGAGTAAGTGCAGGGAATTGAAGAATGAATGATGGCATTGTTATAGACTTGTTGTGTTGGGAATGTTGATGATATCTTTTGAAGGTTGTGAATAATTGAAGGTTAAGAGTGGATATTATTAGACATAACTAAGCATCAATTCATGTTAGATGTGTGTTAAGTATGATGAATCTAGATGATAAGATGGATTTTGAGAGGTTTAACATGAAAGGGTTGAAGGAGGAAGGATATGAGAGGAAGTTACTGTAGAAAAACTACAGTTTAGAACCGTCAGAACACTTCGAACACCTACATTAGGCGCTTCAAGTCACATTAGGCGCCTAATGTAGGCGTTCCATGTGTCCCAGAGCATCCCCGTACACTTCGAACACCTACATTAGGCGCTCTATGTCACATTAGGCGCTTCATGTTGGCGTTCGATGTATACGGCACATCCCCGAACACTTCGAACGCCTAGTATAGGCGCTCCACGCTCCATGTCGCGTTCGAAGTATACTGGAAGTCTTTTTGACCCTTTAGGCGCCCTATGTATGTGTAGTAACTTTATACACTTCTTTTGAACATAAAATGCAAGGGTATTTGAGGTGTAATTGAGGTGTAGATGGTAAGTTTGATCAAGTAAGAATAAGATTGAATCCCAAGTGAATTAGTGAGACGAACGGACTTGGAAAGATACAAACATGGAGTGTTTGAGGTGCAAGATCGCATACTCGATATGTAAGATGTGTGTGTGTGTGCTACGTGTTTGATACGAAGTTACATGTGCATCCTGCATCATGACATGGGCACTTGCATTTGATTCGAGAATTGCTTTGCGAAAGATCATGTGTTTACAAGAAAAGTTTAAAGTTTTTGAAAGACAAAATGGCTGCTGGTTGATCGCAGGGTATAAAAGTCACGCCTACGAAAGCAGGGTATAAAAGCGTGACCTGTGAATCAACAGCAGGGTATAAAATATGTTATGGGGCCATGGACCTATCAGCACGGAAAATAAAGTATTTTATGGGGCCGTGGACCATTCAGCACGGGGTATAAAGTTCTGTTTGCTGTGGACTGATCACCCACAGGGTATAAAGTTCTGCTACGCGAAGAATATGTTAAGAAGAGTTATGAAATGTTTTGTGAAATGACACGCATGACATGTTTATGAAAGAAGACATATGCATGGGCGTTGTGTGTGATTTTAAAGAAGCACATGCATCATGATTCACGAAGCATAAGATGTGATATGCAAGAGACGTGACTAGCTTATGACGTGCTTATGATGATATGTTGTTTTAGTACATATTTATTCTCGTATCCGTGTATCATTTATGTGTTTTATCTGTTTTGAGGAATTCTTATAAAGATGCTACTTGCTAACCCGAGCACCTTATTTTGGGCAATGATTTATACACTGGTGACTCGTCGTGTGTGATCTCGTAAGGTGTATAGACGGGTTACTTGCTGGCGATATTTTCGCTAAGAACAGATACTGTATTCCTTTTCAGGTGAGCCGGAATATGAGATGATATTTATCGAAGACGATGGCGAATGGGCTCAATGGGATGACGGGCATGGAAATAGATAGATGCTTGATTACTCTCTTTAAGTTTGGAAACTCAATGTTTATTGTGTTGTTCTGGAACTTATGTTAGCTAGATGAACAAACACCTTTTAATTCCGCTGTACTTTCTAGTTACATTATTGATGGTGAAGTTTTAAATTTAGCAACGTTTCCGCTGATTTATCTTACGTCATGGATGATGTACGCTTGATCTGCTTTGACGCTTCGTAGTTCTCATAGTAGACTACGGCGGGTGCACTGGTTTCGATGACAGTTTCGGGCCAGGGCGCTACAGGTGGTATCAGAGCCGAGGCTTCAGATCTATCTCGGAAACTTAGGTTCATGATCTTATAGCAAATTATGATGTGATTTTCCCTCAAGTTTGATCCTTAGGTATAAGTGATGATTTTTTTTAGAGTCTAAGTATGATCTGGGTTGGGTGTGTGCGAGCGCGTTTAGCTTATAATTTCGAATTAATAGTTGTATTACATACCTTACCCGTCCTTACTCATTCAAGCTTTCAGTAACATCTTGTATCTACTGAATGCTAATGGAACGTTAACCTTTCAGAGAAAAATGCCTCCAAGAAGAGATAACATAGGAAACTCTGGTAATGGACAGGAGAACCAGCCACCACAGGTTGTTTTACCCCAGGTGCTCACTGACGCGCTAACGGTGATCGCACAAGGGTTTGCTCAACAGCATCAGCCTCCACCTCCTCCACCGCCCCAGCATAACATCAGGTTCTTTTATGGAGAGATGCGAAAGATTTCATTAAGGTCTGAAATTTCATCATTGACATCCGAGAAAACTGAAATGAAATCCAAGATTTCAAACTTGAAATCAAGGAATACCGAACTAGAGAAAATGATGAAACAATTTGATACGGGATCTAACATGCTAGATCGCATTATTTTATCACAAAAACATGACAATGATAAAACTGTATTAGGATACATTGAAACAAACGAAGCATCATCTAAATCATCTAAGTCTGTTTTATCTAAGAAAGTAGACACATCAAAGGCATGCGTAGCGTCTAAAGTAACGCAAAGACCCCCTCTCCCCTCATCTCGTCATATCTCTTCTTCATCTCATACGAAGTATAATTATGTGCCGTATAAATATGAGAAGAAGACTAGTACACCACTTATCTCATCTCATCGTGCTTCTTATTCTTCATATCATACAAAGAGTAATCATGTGTCATATAGAAAGCCACTGATGCATATGCGACATTCATATCATAAAAATGCATCCAGATCACTCCCCGTGCATGCAAACTAAAAACGAAAACCATACTATATGCATGATGGGATTCTTGGCCAAAAGCCAAACGCATTTGCCCCTAACGGATACTATGTTGCATTTTCATCATCTTTCTCACCTTTTGGAAGCCCTAAAAAGGTCACCCAAATTTGGGTACCAAAAGGGACATTTTCAAAGGGTTGAATAAATAACCCTTACAAACGCAAGTTATATGAAATGCATGATTTTTCTCTTGATCTTTACAGGCATCTTTTGATTTACTTTTCAAAATAAAGGGGGAGAGATAGCATGATTTAAGGGGGAGAGAGATACTAATTGCATAAATAATGGGGGAGCGACTCGGAATTTAAAATTCATGTTTTGATTTTATGTGTGATTGAAGGGGGAGCGACAGGATTTAAATCATGTGCATAAGTTATTTCGAAAATCATCAAAAGGGGGAGATTGTAGAGAAAAAAGGGTTTGAGTGATTTTCAAATACATGATTTAAATGTGCACAAAAACGAGCATAAGATAAAACGAGCATAAGATATACATGTATGCATGATACATTGCTATTACTTGCCTTATTTAGCTTATATATAATGTTGCCGGACTAACGAGCCATGAAGCGTTAAAGCTTACATCATATGGCAAACATTTGTTGTGTTTATACTATTTTCAGGTGCCACTATTAATGAACTAAACTAGTTCATTAAGTGAAGTACTTAGTTTATTAAACTAAATAGTTCATTAAAGGAAGCCACAATTGGAAAAGGCACAAAGGCAACAAAGCTAAGGAAGGAAAATTTTCTCCTCCTCCCATCCTTAATTACACACGCCTATATACATATATATTACATATATTTTCAGAATTTTTGAATAAAGGCACATACACATGTATTCCAACGTACTACCGACACGTTATATATTTTACGTACGTACGTTAATGTCACACCACTATACTTAACTCATATTTATGAGTATATTCAGGTCTTATATCATATGATATAAGATATGGTGATGACAAATTAAATACGACAAGATAAAAGGTTCTAAACCGAAAATTATCGTATCGGGCTAATACCGAAACTTCGCCAACGTGTCACGTACTTGCCATAAATAAATGGCCAGCCCCTATACTTCAAAAATTGATGAAAATTTCGTGCACTACATGTAATATTCAGCCAAAAATACTTTCCATGTTGGCACACACAAATCATTCCACATTAAGGCCAAAATGTGAAGATTCCAAGTTTAATTTTGTCACATGTTAATGGTACCACTTTAGACCAGCCAAGTGCTGAGATTTAAAGTATATATTATATATATATTATGTGTAACATAACATATATAACATGTGCAAAAGTTGGAATTTAAATTAGAGAAAAATCGCGTAATCGATAAATATCGAAAATTCGGTATTCTACGCACACAACACATGGAACGTTTTTGGCACATCATGTGACATGTATCTAGACAATTTTTACATATGATATACATCTTAAAGTGTTCTAGAAAATTAAATTAAAGGCTGATTGGAATATAACATGTGTGTATTATTAAATGTGCACTATTTTACAAAGTTAGCAAAAATAAATTTCAGCACTTGTATATGGATTGCCTAACGTCCCTACAGCCAAGATGGAGCTTATTTGGAGCCTTGTTGGCATATTGATTGGTCAAGGATCAATCATACAATGATGGTGAATTAAAGAGAGAAGCTACATATGGTAAGAATTCAAACTTTGTCTCACTTATAACACATGCTGAAAATTTCAGCATGTGTGAGCATGGGTGGCCGATTTTTACTTATTAATATGATATATTTTATCATCTTTTATTGTGTGATTGATTGGAAGAAGAAATGGAAATAATTTAAATATTATTTAAATTAAATAAAGTGTGATATTCTACATATCACACATGCTGAAATTTTTCAGCATGTGTGTGACTTGTGTAGGCCGAATTTTTGAGCATAATTGTGTCCAAGTTCATTTCTCATGTGATAAGAATATTTACCATCAATTGGTGATTCATTTTAAAAAGAAAAATCAAAGAAAAATGGTAACATTTTGAACTTTATCTCCATGTGTCACATGCTGAAAATTCAGCATGGTATGTACACTTTATGGCCGATTTTATGCTTAAGGAAGGAAGAAATTTTGTCTTGCAATTTATTTGATAATCTTATGCTTTATGGAAATTATTTTGTGATGATTTTTGGCACATATTTAAGTGAAATTATCAGATTTTTCCAAGTCATCAATGATGACAACATTCATCCAATAAGAAGGTGCCAAGTAAGCGAAGCTTAAATGATCATCCAATAAGAAGATGCCAAGTAAGCAAGACATTGTCACAATGATGTCTTACACTCTCTCAAGGACTTAAAAGATAATTTTCAAGAGGGGGAGGCTACCCAAGGGGACGGCTGTACATGTTAAAAGGAAAGAGAAGAGAGCAAACAAAACAAGAACAAGTGTTGCAAATTGAAAGATCAAAAGTGTTCTAGCTTTATTCTCCTACATCTTCTTTCTTTCTCTCTTCTTGTAAAGCCTATTGTTTTCATATCTTTCAATCTTGAATAGGCTTGAGATAAACCACCATTCATTATACATCTTTGTAAAAGATTGATCAAGGTATGATCAATCTTCATTCTTGCTAGGTGGTGGTGTTCGTGCGAATTGTATTGAACATACAAGGTTTGTAAAGGGTTGGAGTTGGTGTGTAACTCCATCAACCCTGTGGTAAGGTATTTTTGAGTTGTGTGATTAGTGTGAACCAAGGAAGGTGTTCCTTGAAGAGTGGAGTAGGTTGTTGATAACCGAACCAGTATAAAATTCTTGGTGTCATTTACTTTCAGCACTGATTTTCTGTTTCATCACTGTTTACTGTTTTCAATCACGTTCGTAAAAATAGTAAACGAATTTCAAAAATCACGAAACTTTCAGAAACTATAACCACATGTTCTAGGGTTCTTTTGGCGCAAGTTTCAACTCTTTTGGACAAGTATAAGTCATTCAAACGTCCAAAGTTCTGAGACTAGTGCAGTCTGATTTTCAGGCTTGCAAAGGTTGAGACTTTGATCATATTTGACTAACTTCCCAAAAGAATTTTTCAAAACTGTTTCAACCCATTTAAATATAACATATAAGGGGTTAGTGGTTAAATTTTCAAAGCATTTGGAGTTGTGTACAAATTGGAATTAATTTTTCAAATCAGTGTATCGGTTCTGGCAGATTTGCGCAATCTGACCACCAACGATTTTTCAAGGGGTTAGAGGTTGAATTTTAATCTGAACTTTTTAGGAGATACTTATAACATCTGAGTCTAAGTTCTCTCCAAATTTCAGAATTTTTGAAGACCTGAAACCTAGTTTTCAAAACGTTTTAAAACTGGTCCTGAAAATAGAAACTGTTTTCAGAAGTTGGGTTTTTGGTTCAAACTAATTTTAAAAACCACATTTTCCGCACCCACTATTCAACCCCCCCTTCTAGTGGTGCCTTGCAGATCCTACACAGCACTGGTTGTCTGAGGTGGAGAAATGTTTTCGGCTGGTGCAAGTACCGGAGGAGATAAAGGTTGATGTGGCCACACCCCTTCTAAGTGGCAAGGCTGGTGAATGGTGGGACGGAATGGTGTTGAGAATGGCCCCACCTATCTCGTGGGCGCAGTTCTGTGGTGTGTTCCTAAAGTATTATGTGCCAGAGACGGCTATACCTGACAAGATTAGGGCATTCGACCGACTTGAGCAGGGTCGGATGACCGTATCAGAATATGCTGATCGTTTCCACGCTTTGGGAAAGTTTGCCCCAACGATTATGTCTGATAATCGCCTTAAGATGACAAAGTTCGAGGGGGGTTTGTACTCGAGGATACAGTCGGCAATAGTAAATGCAGGAATGAAAACTTACGAGGACATGTTGGATGCATGTTTTCGGGTTGAGAGCGATTTCCGCAGAGTAGCGGCAAGAGCAGCTAGTACTGGAGGGTCTGATAGAGGCAATAGGCCAAGAGATGATGTGAGAGTTGATGGAAGACCCGGACGTTGGGTCAAGATTCCGAAGAGAGGACCAGTTGAAAATTTTCAGAGACTTCCACCTCAGAATCCAGTAGTTCAGCAGGGTATAGGAGTTTGCCCTCATTGCAACAAGAACCACGTCGGCGAGTGTAGGAAAGTGGTAGGAGCATGATTTCGATGCGGTCAAGTGGGTCACATGATTAGGGACTGTCGGGAGATGAAGAAAAATAATCCGGGAGAAGCGGCTCAGCAGCCGAGGGCGAAGCCACGAGCAAATGCCCGTGTACATCTCATGACGGACACAGATGTGTAGGAGGCTACCGATGTAGTAGCAGGTACCATTTGAATTAAGTTTAAATCATTAATGAATTAAGTGTTTATGTGCTTAACTTTTTGTGTAAAACTTCATATGGCCTTAGGTGCGGTTTTAGTAAATAAGATGTCTGCCAATGTACTCTTCGATAGCGGCGCAAGCCACTCCTTTGTAGCAAAAAGATTCACTAAGCACCTTGGTAGTTTGCCTGAATGGTTAGAAACTCTGTATCGCATTCAAGCGGCTGGAGATCAAATTATGGTTTCGTACCAGCAGTACCGAGATTGCGAATTGGAGTTTGAAGGACAAACATTCTCCGCTACACTGATTCCTATTCAGATGTACGACTTTGACATTATATTGGGAATGGACTGGATGGTCAAGCATCACGCCAATATTGATTGTCGATTGAAACAAGTGACAATCAAGAATGCTAAGATGGAAGAGGTAACGTTTCAAGGGGAACCGAAACGGAAGAAAGTTCCCAAGAAGGTGTATGTGTTGGTTGCACAAGCGTGCAAAGCCTTAAGGAAAGGTGCTGAGAGATTCCTAGTGTATGCAATGGATGTTACTCGGGAGGTACCGTCCATTGAGCAAATTCCAGTGGTCAATGAATTTCTTGATGTGTTTCCGGAAGATTTACCAGGAGTACCACCCCCGAGAGAAGTTGAGTTCGAGATCAACTTGATTCCAGGAACAGAACCTATTCCTAAAGCTCCTTATAGAATGGCTCCGGCAGAATTGAGAGAGTTGAAGGAACAACTGCAGGAGTTATTAGACAAGAAGTTTATCCGCCCTAGTGTATCGCCCTGGGGAGCACCTGTTTTGTTTATAAAGAAGAAAGATGGTAGCATGAGGCTTTGTATCGATTATAGAGAGTTGAATAAAGTTACCATCAAGAATAAGTATCCCCTCCCACGGATTGAGGATTTATTTGACCAGCTCAAGGGTGCTAAAATCTTCTCTAAAATTGATCTCCGAGCAGGGTATCATCAGTTGCGAGTGAAGGCCGAGGACATCGCGGAGACAGCCTTCCGCACAAGATATGGCCATTATGAGTTCTTAGTGATACCGTTTGGATTAACAAATGGCCCTGCAGCTTTTACGGATCTTATGAATACCGTCTTTCGGGAACAGTTGGACAAGTTTGTAGTGGTATTCATAGATGATATTCTGGTGTATTCTCCTGACGAACAAACTCACGCTGAGCATTTGAGAACGGTACTAGGTATTTTGAGACGGAAACAACTATACGCTAAGTTTAGCAAGTGTGAGTTTTGGTTAAGAAGTGTGGCTTTTTTGGGTCACGTGATATCGGAGGAGGGGATTGCTGTTGACCCGAAGAAGGTGGAAGCTATAACCGAATGACCTAGACCTACCAACGTCACCAAAGTAAAAAGTTTCTTGGGTCTAGCGGGTTATTACAGAAAGTTTGTTGAGGGATTCTCAAGCATAGCCGTACCTCTCAGTCGCCTTACTCAAAAGAAGTCCAAGTTCGAGTGGACGGCGAAATGCGAGCAAAGCTTCACGGAGCTTAAGAAGAGGTTAACGACGGCTCCAGTATTGGCTCAACCCTCCGGAACTGATGGATTTATGATTTATAGTGACGCATCGAAGAACGGTTTAGGTTGCGTTTTGATGCAAAACAAACGAGTCATTGTATATGCCTCAAGACAACTAAAGCCTTATGAGCAAAACTACCCAACACACGATCTTGAACTCGCCGCAGTTGTATTTGCCTTAAAGATTTGGCGGCACCATCTATATGGAGAAAAGTGCGCGGTATTCACGGACCACAAGAGTTTAAAGTATTTGTTCTCTCAGAAGGAATTAAATATGAGGCAGCGAAGATGGTTGGAATTGCTAAAAGAGTATGATTTGACAATCCATTACCATCCAGGGAAGGCTAATAAAGTGGCAGATGCATTAAGTAGGAAGTCCAGCTATGCGCGACAATCACCATTGGAAAGAGAGATAGAGGAATTTGGTTTAGATTTGGTTGACTCCACAGTGAATGTTTTGACAACATTGACTATCACACCAAGTTTGGTTGATCGGATAAAGGAGGCTTAGAAGAAAGATAAGGCCGTAAATGAGATAACAGAAAGAATGAAACATGATCATATTGAGGGGTTTCGTATCAAAGAGGATGGTAGCCTATGGTTTAGAGATAGGTTATGCGTACCTGATGTTGACGAACTTAGAAAGGAAATTCTGCAAGAAGCTCTTAGTTCGAGATTATCAATACACCCTGGTAGCACCAAGATGTATAGAGATCTCAAGCAATATTATTGGTGGTCTGGGATGAAAAGACATATTGCGGAGTCTATAGAGAGGTGTTTGGTTTGTCAACAAGTCAAGGCAGAACACCAACGGCCTGGTGGATTCTTGATGCCATTGGAAATTCCGGAATGGAAATGGGAACATGTCACGATGGATTTCGTAGCTGGTTTACCAAAGACAAGAAGTGGATATGACATGATTTGGGTCATCGTGGATTGTTTAACAAAGTCTGCCCATTTCCTACCCGTTTCAAGTGAAGCACCTCTTGACAAGTTAGTGAATTTATATATGGAGAATATTGTTAGCCTGCATGGTGTTCCAGTAAGTATAGTTTCCGACCGAGATTCACGGTTTACATCTTAGTTTTGGACAGCATTTCAGAAAGCTATGGGTACAGAATTAAGGTTGAGTACGGCGTATCATCCTCAAACCGATGGTCAATCCGAGCAGACAATTCAAACCTTGGAAGATATGCTAACGGCTTGCGTGTTGGATTTTAAAGGGAGTTGGGATGGAATGGTAAAGCTAATGGAGTTTTCTTATAACAACAGTTACCACAACGCAATTGACATGGCTCCTTCTGAAGCTTTGTATAGAAGGAAATGTAGGTCCCCGGTTTATTGGGACGAAGTAGGTGTGAGGACCATCACCGGACCTGAGCTATTGGAGAAAACACTAGAAAAGGTGAAAGTCATCCGGGAAAGACTCAAGGTAGCTCAGGATTGCAAAAAGAGTTGGGCAGATTCCAAACGACGACCATTGGAATTTGATGTGGGTGAAAAAGTTTATTTGAGGGTATCACCTACAAAGGGTGTCATGAGGTTTGGAGTAAAAGGCAAGTTAAGCCCTCGTTTTATTGGACCTTACGAAATACTTGAGAAGGTGGGAGCCTTGGCATATAGGTTAGCGTTACCTCCGGTGTTGGCACAAGTTCACAACGTATTCCATGTGTCACAATTAAGGAAGTACGTGACGGATCCAAGTCATGTACTTGAAGCTCAACCTTTGGAACTCAAGGACGATGTTACCTACGAAGAGATACCCGTGAAAATTGTGGACCGAAAGGATCAAGTGTTGAGGAAACGAGTGATTCCTTATGTAAAGGTCTAGTGGAGCAATCACACGGAACGTGAAGCCACTTGGGAGCTCGAAGAACAAATGCGGGAGAAGTATCCTCAACTCTTTGACTAAGGTACGTAAGTTTCGAGGACGAAACTTTTTGTAAGGGGGGTGGAATGTCATACCCCGTAACTTTTAAGCACGACTCTCAATATTTAAAGGTCAACCTTAGACACAATTTAATTAATAGTATAGGTTAGGAAGCTGAGTTAAATAAAATATAGGAAAAGAAAATAAAGGGTTAAAAGTGAGAATTAAGAAATTAGGGTAAATTACCCAAAATATCCCTCCCCACTTAAATGAAGGGGGAGTTACACAAAGGGGTATAACTCCCCATTGTCTAGCCATCGGTTATAACACCAAAAGGAGAGGGGAAAACCGCCAGAGAGAAAAGGGAAGGAGAAAGAGGAAAGAAGAAGAAGAAAGGAAGAAGAAAAAGGAAGGAAGAGCGTCCAATCTAGGTTCAATCTTTACAGAAATTCTGCCAAACACTCGTAAGCGTATCTAGATTCCAAGGCAAGTAATCTTTCTATACGCTTTACGCAAATTTTGATACTTTAGGCCCTATGTTCTTACAAAGAGAAAACTTGGATCACACATTAGTAATCTTGACTTATCTATGTTAAATGCTTTACTATATGTAATTGTTGTTGCTAGTTGCGTAAAGTCTTGTTCTTTGGGACATATTTCTGAAAATAGTTATGTGGTGCTTTGTTGTTTGTCAAGCATGTCCATGAAAGTGTATTCTTGATGTGTTTATTGTCTTGTTATATTCTCGTGTTGGTTGTCTACACCTAGATGTTTGAGAGTAAGTGCAAGGAATTGAAGAATGAATGATGGCATTGTTATAGACTTGTTGTGTTGGGAACGTTGATGATATCTTTTGAAGGTTGTGAATGATTGAAGGTTAAGAGTGGATATTATTAGACATAACTAAGCATCAATTCATGTTAGATGTGTGTTAAGTATGATGAATCTAGATGGTAAGATGGATCTTGAGAGGTTTAACATGAAAGGGTTGAAGGAGGAAGGAGATGGGAGGAAGTTACTGCAGTTTAGAACCGTCAGAACACTTCGAACACCTATATTAGGCGTTTCAAGTCACATTAGGCGCCTAATGTAGGCGTTCAATGTGTCCTAGAGCATCCCCGTACACTTCGAACACCTACATTAGGCGCTCTATGTCACATTAGGCGCTTCATGTAGGCGTTCGATGTATACGGCACATCCCTGAACACTTCGAACGCCTAGTATAGGCGCTCCATGTCCACATTAGGCGCTCCATGTAGCGTTCAAAGTATACTGGAAGTCTTTTTGACCCTTTAGGCGCCCTATGTATGTGTAGTAACTTTATACACTTCTTTTGAACATAAAATGCAAGGGTATTTGAGGTGTAATTGAGGTGTAGATGGTAAGTTTGATCAAGTAAGAATAAGATTGAATCCCAAGTGAATTAGTGAGACGAACGGACTTGGAAAGATACGAACATGGAGTGTTTGAGGTGCAAGATCGCATACTTGATATGTAAAATGTGTGTGTGTGCGCTACGTGTTTGATACGAAGTTACATGTGCATCCTGCATCATGACATGGGCGCTTGCATTTGATACGTGAATTGCTTTGCGAAAGATCATGTGTTTACAAGAAAAGTTTAAAGTTTTTGAAAGACAAAATGGTTGTTGGTTGATCACCGGGTATAAAAGTCACGCCTGCGAAAGCAGGGTATAAAAGCGTGACCTGTGAATCAACAGCAGGGTATAAAATATGTTATGGAGCCGTGGACCTATCAGCACGGAAAATAAAGTATTTTATGGGGCCGTGGACCTATCAGCACGGATATATGATGTATGTAATGGGGCCGTGGACTTTTCAGCACGGGGTATGATGTTATATGTTATGGGGACGTGGACCTTTCAGCACGGGGTATAAAGTTCTGTTTGTTGTGGACTGATCACCCACAGGGTATAAAGTTCTGCTACGCGAAGAATATGTTAAGAAGAGTAATGAAATGTTTTGTGAAATGACACGCATGACATGTTTATGAAATAAGACATATGCATGGGTGTTGTGTGTGATTTTAAAGAAGTACATGCATCATGATTCACGAAGCATAAGATTTGATATGCAAGAGACGTGACTAGCTTATGACGTTCTTATGATGATATGTTGTTTTAGTACATATTTATTCTCGTATCCGTGTATCATTTATGTGTTTTATCTGTTTTGAGGAATTCTTATAAAGATGCTACTTGCTAACCCGAGCACCTTATTTTGGGCAATGATTTATACACTGGTGACTTGTCGTGTGTGATCTCGTAAGGTGTATAGACGGGTTACTTGCTGGCGATATTTTCACTAAGAACAGATACTGTATTCCTTTTCAGGTGAGCCAGAATATGAGATGATATTTATCGAAGACGATGGCGAGTGGGCTCAATGGGATGACGGGCATGGAAATAGATAGATGCTTGATTACTCTCTTTAAGTTTGGAAACTCAATGTTTATTGTGTTGTTCTGGAACTTATGTTAGCTAGATGAACAAACACCTTTTAATTCCGCTGTACTTTCTAGTTACATTATTGATGGTGAAGTTTTAAATTTAGCAACGTTTCTGCTGATTTATCTTACGTCATGGATGATGTACGCTTGATCTGCTTTGACGCTTCGTAGTTCTCATAGTAGACTACGGCGGGTGCACTGGTTCCGATAACAGTTTTGGGCCGGGGCGCTACAGATGGTGTTATCTGCGTATGAAAATTAGAGTTTATGAAACTGAACATTTCTGGAGATAAAAATGGCCTTTGTAGGCAGGTTTTGTAGAATGCACCATTTGGTGTTCTGTGAAATCGCCAGTAACAAGCAGGATATGGCTCTGTAGGAGAATTTGTCCTTATGAGGATCTGTGTTGTGGGCATAGGCTTGACAACCAAAAACCTTCAGATTATGATAGGAAGGAGGCTTAATATACAAGAGTTGAAAAGGTGATTTATGATGAAGCACTGGTGTAGGAAGAATGTTAATTAGGTAGGTAGCATGAAACACAGAGAAGCCCCATAAGGACATTGGTAAATTGGCTTGGAAATGTAATGATCTTCCTACAACTAGGATGTGTTGGTATTTTCTTTCCACCAAGCCATTCTGTTGTAGAGTATAGATACAACTAGTTTGTGTTAGGTCCGTAAAACACTCTAGAGGGGGGTGAATAGAGTGTTGGGCAATTTTGTAAAATTTTTTTTTGTGACTCAACTCAAATGAAATTCAAAATCAAAGCATTAATGTGAGATGAGAGGCAATGAATGAGTACACCAGATATAGAGTGGTTCGAACTGTAAATGATTCTACTTCACTACCACTTTGTTGCCAAAGTAGATTTTCAACAAATACTCTTCTTATTCTAATAAGAACAACCACAACAATACTTACACTAATACCTTAGTGTAAGCAACCACAACAACAACTTCTTGCACAAAATACACTTGTGCAACTACAGGAACTACAGCTCTAGCAAGAACAATTTCTTGCTACCTCACAACTTTAACAAAGTTCTCTCAAGAACTTTCTCACAGTGGGTTGAAGGAAATAGTAGGGATTCATACTTTCTTAAAAGTCTAAGCACAAGCAAGAGATCAAATATTTAAGGTTCTTCTTGTGTTAGACTCTCTATCTCTCAACATACAACAATAAAGAAAAAAGAAAGGCTTAATAAATTTTAAGCACTTTTACAAATATGAGAGAAGTATACAACAATAAAAAATGAAGCTAGATGATGGTGAAAGTGTGTATTTGACTCATCCAAGCTTCTTCTTTTTATAGAATATGTTGACCACGTTTTTGGAGCCTCACCCATGTCTTCAAGCCAATCCCCAAGTCTTGAGAAGTTGAGAAAGTAGCATTTAGCCACTTTAATTTGAAATTTGATCCATGACCACTCTAGAATATCTTGAACATGTTTGTAAAAGTGTAGAAAGCATTACACAAACCAAGGCAAAGTCCACAAGAAATTTGAGCAAGATTAGAGAGAGAATACACTTTAAATCTCGTTTGTTCCAACGGTCATAAAATTTTGAATTCTGGGGGACATCGATCGATCGAAGTGCCTGGGGTGATAGATCGATTCCTCCAGAAACTTTGCAGTTTTGAAACTGCTTGACATCGATCGATCGAAGTCTCCCCTGGAGTGACTGATGTCACTTCGATCGATCGATGTCCCCTGGACTGAGAGATCGATGTTGGACAGAAAGTTTTCTGATTGACTTGCAGAGGAGAATCACTAGGACGAATCCCACAAGGTCCCGCAGCGGGAGCTTTTCTCTTCATTTCCTTCACCACCGCCTAAAATACGTTAGGATTATGGGCGACACAGCGGATGGCTCGTAAGTGTTCCTCATAGGTGAAGGTAGCAGTGGGGGTTGAAGACTCTACTGGTCCTGGAAATTCCTGTTCCAGTTGTGGTTGAGGAGACCGACGATGTATCCTGGGGGTCATACGTCGCTTGGACCATTTCCAATCTTTTTTATCCATCCTCCTATCGATGAATTTGTAGGCTGGTTTCCTAGAAGGACCTTAAAAGGCTGTTTTTAAGGAATACAAAGTTTTAGGCCCTCCTTCTAGCGCCAAATGATGAAGCCGGATCTTCACCAGGTGGATTGGAGACGATCGTTGTAGTATTTCATTAGCTCTCCGTTTGGGTTCGCCAATGGAGCCTGAGAAGGAAAGAAAACGTTAGAGGCCCAAGGACACTGCCCTGGGAAAACCCTCCGGCGCTCAAGTCAGTTACATGTATTTTTGTATGTAGTTTATGCTGGAATAAAGGTTAAGAATAAACCTGTCTTAAGATCTAACTGAGAGTGTGGTTGTTTGAATGTCGACTGAGATGCCGTTTTAGAGATCTCTCACTGAGAGTTAGAAGGTTGGAGAATATGAAGTTCTTTCCTTAGAGAAGAAGGCTCTGAAAGTTCAGTTGGGCTCCCCTCATTCGTCTGTCTCTGAGGGTATTTTATACACAAAATTGATAAGATATGTCCCTATGCCCGATGAGGGGACTATTGCGTGTGTTAGGAAGGCTATGTTGTCTGCCGTAGGTGTGCAGTGTGACTGGACAGATGCCTACGCAAACGACTGTGCCATTAGCTGATCCTATGACACGTTGGCAGCCAGCAATAATGACTCTCTAGTCAACCAGGCGATGCTTGGAACCTGGAAAGCATTTGTAGAATTGTCTTGGTGGGTCCCATACGGTCAGTTGATAAATATCTTGTCCGAACTAGCCAAGTTATTTAGGGACCAAAACCTGAGGCTGGAGCCAAGGCTAGGGCTTAGGGTGGTCAGGAAGCTGAGGCCGAGCTCGTTCCAAGGACGAGCAGAATCTGCTTCCTTTAGAGGTTATGCACTGCTGACCTGATATTTGAATATTCACTAACTGAGGCCAACCAGAAGTGGTTGGTTAATCAAAACATTGCTGAGCCGAGGTGCCATTAGAGTTCCGCTAGGATTATGGCCGAACTGACTAAGAGTTATACTTGGACTTGCCTTAGTTACTTTAGATGTCCTGCCTCAGAGGTTGATGACAGAGGCAGAGGCTGGTGGCATCTAGCCGAGGTTGACTAGTCAAATAGTTGAGTATTAGTCACGTTGACCGTTTGACTGACTGGAAATTTTTGTCTTATCTGAGCAGGTAAATTTTGTCTCATCAGAATTAGATACAAAATGAAATGAAAACCCTTTCCTTATTTGTAATAGTTCCGTTGCTTACATCTAAGTAGGTAGCTGATAAGCAGTTTTGCAAGCAGCTACCATAAGTAGCTTCGTAAGCTGCTTTGTAAGTAGCTGAGAAACAGCATTGTAAGTTGGTACAACATGTAACTGGCAAGCAGCAGGTATAGCAGGTAGCTAACAAGCAGTTTCGTTTACATCTAAATAATGTATCTGAGAAGCAGCTGCACCAGGTACCTAATAAGCCATCGTAGGTAGCTGGCAAGCAGCTTCGTGAGCAGCTATAGCAGGTAGTTGACAATCTGGCAGTTCGAAGAGTAAATCACTCTAGACATTATCTAGAGACATTACATGTCTAATGCACATCTGCTAAATATATTCATAACACTCCACTTTGAATGTCTATCGTAAAAAAATATACTTCGTTAAAACCTTACTAGAAAAAAAACACATGAAAAAAATTCCTAATGAAGAAAAAAGTGTAGAATATTGCTTGTGCTATAATGCTCTTCCTATGTTGACACCTTCTCTGAAGATATATGAACCAACATATTTTTTCACCAATTCCTCAACTTCTCTGAAGATATATGAGCCAACATATTTTTTCACCAATTCCTCAAAAGTTGCATTTAGCACCGGTTTAGTGAAAGATCATTCGGATCATCAGTTGACTGGATTCACTAGGTAATAATGTCACCTTTCTTTTAAAAACCCGGCTTTTCATGTATCTTCCGTTAGCTGAGTGATTCATGATTCCTGGTTCACCTCGTGAGTCATAATTATCTCAACATGATTGGACCATATGGCCGTCTAAAGCAAGTTTTGTTAACAATCATGATGTCATTTTTTCATGTACAAAGACATTTGTTTGAGACCGTCTTTGTCAAGATTGGATAATATCCATTTGCATAGCAATATATGTCAACCCAATACTATATACTCGAGGAAAGAATAAACCTAGCTAAAAGATTTAAAGGAGAAATATATATAGTCTAAATTAGTCACCAAAAATGTGCTATTACCTTTTGAAACCACTTTAGATGTCCAATAAGTCAACATATACAAAGGTCATTTAAAGTTTGATCTTGATTTCTTTAAAGAATATGAACAATTCAGTTGTCCATATATATCTTTCTTAATCATCTGATTGAGTCCATGTATGCATTGCATGCGAATGATATCATCATAGTAACAGAATATCCCCATATAGTCATGTGTACAAAATATGAACACTTCATAGTGTACATAAACCAACGGTAACTCGATATGCCGAAAATACGCTTGGCTGATAAGAAACGATACGATATGTCCATGATATTAATCCCCTTGGATTCTAATAACATGATGGCCTCCAATCATCGATAACGATGCGATACGCTCATAATACCAACCACATCGGACATGGTATTATGCAGCCTCCAAATAATCAAATCTATACAATAAAACGTGACTTTTCACAATAGTTTACTAACCCTTTCTCCTTTCTTCAATTACTACAACCCAACATATCTACACATAATCCGTACCTTAAACCATTAAAATACACCTATTTCTTCCACTTATGGCCCTCGGCCAACCATACTAAAATAGTCTACTTTTCCTTTTTTTTATCCATTCGTAAATCCTTAGAATATACATATTACACATATTGTAAATAGTCAAGAACCCTAATTTCATACTCATTTATATATGGCTTCATATTGTATACTAATATATATATTAACTAATCATATTATATGTCATATATTATTTATCCATATTTATATCCACAACATGTCCAAAATCCTTTATTTCACAATTGTTATATTTAGAGTTCGCATATATATTTATAGGAAAAATTACACTTAGACCCCCTGTGGTTCGACTTAATTCTAAAAACCTCCCCTCTCGTTTGGAATTATACATTTACCTCCCTTGTAGTTTGGGTTAAAAACGCACCGACCAATTTTTGACAAATGCATTGAATATCGGTATTATCTCTAATTTTTATTAGGCAAGCGCAAAGGAAAAATTACACTTAGATCTGTTGTGGTTTGGCTTAATTCCAAAAACCTCTCCTCTTGTTTAGAATTATACATTTACAAGGCACTCTCTAATATCCGGCATGTTTACCCACTGTGGTTTTGCCGAAAATTGGCAGGTTCGTTTTTAACCCAAACTATAAGGGAGTTAAATGTATAATTCCAAACGAGAAGGGAGATTTTTGGAATTAAGCCAAACCACAGAGGGTCTAAGTGTAATTTTTCCTATATTTATATACATGTAATAGTGGCCATTTGGCCGATTACATATATATATATATATATATATATATATATATATATATATATATATATATAATTCCCACACTCTACCTCCATTAGTTCATGCTTCTATCTCATTGGATCTCTCCTCCGTCCACTTGCGCATCCCCTGACAGTTTCACGTCTTCCACATGGATTGGCGATCTTTTCCTCATTCTGCCTGTATCCTAAGGGGTCCAGGCAGGCTCGGTATGCTTTGTTATCTATTGGCCTGGTTTTTTATGCTCTGCTTCAGATTCCCTGATAACTTGGTCTTTTTCTTTACATGTGCATGGATTGGTTTCTCTATCACGGTGGCGATTATGAGTGCTGCAACACAACAATCCCATCACACTCACACGGCCTCAACGACTGCGGCTCTACTGGCGAGACATGATTGGCGTCCCTTCCTGTTTTATGGTGTAGCGTATTCTCCTGAAATGTATTGTACCCCAACTCCCTGCTCCAATTGTATAAATATGTACGCTTTTTCCTTCGCCAAGATTTTATCCACAAGGGTGGTTTTACTTGGCAAGGTTTTAATGCGGTATATCATATATGACTGGAGAATGCAAATCATCACATATTTGTGTTCGTTTTACTCTTACAATGACTTTTGGATGTACTATGGCTTCCCTCCGCCACAAGTGAGGTTCGTCTATTAATAAAATTGTCTTTAAAAAAAATCTTACTTTTGCATTTTATGTTTGCCTTACTTCTTCCATCTTTATTTATGTGTATCCTTATGTGTATATATACTTATATTTGCCGAATATATATGGCCCTTCCTTTATTTATATTTTAATATTTACAACTCATTTCTTTATTCTATCTTTTAATCTTGTGACTATTTCTTTTTTATGTTCAACATGCTTATATTTAATATATGTCAGAAACTTTTTCTTTTTCTTATTTCATCATGATGGCCAAAATATATACATACATCTATATTATATGAATCTTTTTCTTTTTCACCTCTTATTCTTATATGTTTGCTTGAATATTTATACTAACCATAACATATTAATTTTCATCCATATAAAGCCTCACACAATAATTGTCAAATACATAAATAAGTCAAAGGATGAAAATCATGAAAATAAAGCAAATAGGCAACAAAAAGGCCATATGGACGAATGCATACCTATATATACATTTAATGATGATCATCAAAAATAACATATATGATCAAGTATGTTAGACATGCTTATGATGCATACACAAACATCCTAAAACAAGATCATAGACACATATAAAACCAACATACCATAGAAAATACATAAGGATGATCATCATGCATAAATACATGAACAAATACATCAAAGTCATCTTCTTAGTACACTTTTCCTAGTATAGCATACATCTTCGCATTCCTTCTTATCTTTCATATATATTACATAAGAATGTTCATTTTATTTCATTTATATTTACATGTTCATCTTTATCCACATGGCCATATATATGTATGTAATCTTGCACCATTTAGACATCAATTAAGAATATATATTACATATGTGTGTCCATTTCATTTTCTTTACACATATATACCCTTTTTTATATCATATGGCCGTGTATGTGTGGTGACTATATTGCCTCATATTTACAACACTTATGAACATAGTTCTTACCTATTCTTGATATTAAAACATTGAACATACATCATGGATGATCCAACTTTATAAGAACATATATACATAGATCTTTTTAAAAGCATGAAGGATCTAGGACGAATACTTGCCTTTATCACTTAACCTTAAATAAAAGTGAAGAGTTCTTCACTTGGTTGAAGAGAATCTTTCTCTTCCTTCCTTTTATGAACCCACGGTTATTACATAGGAAATGAAAGGTTAGTGTGCAACAATGAAAATAAAGAAATGAAAGAAGAATAATCTAACATAAATGGTGTTCTTACCTTGTTTATCTTTGATTCTTAACTCAACTACACTTGATCTTCTTAGTGTTTGGATGCAAGAGGATATTATGGTTAGTGTTTTAGATGGTTGTGTGAGGTGAAGAGAAGAACAATACAACTTTTTTTGGGCTTGGTGACTCAAAGCTAGGAGGGAAAAGAGGAGGTCTGGAGAGTGGTTTTCGCTTGCTTGAAAGAAGAAGAAAAGTGTTGGTTGTTGGATAAAGTGTGGAGTGTGAAAGAAAGAGAGGGATTGCCTATTTTGATGGTGTAAATATCGGCCAACAGGGGAAAGGCAGGAAATGAGGGAAATTTGAAGAAGTGGAGCGGTTGGGA
The DNA here is from genome assembly GCA_036186865.1 of Eustoma russellianum. Taxonomy (NCBI): domain Eukaryota; kingdom Viridiplantae; phylum Streptophyta; class Magnoliopsida; order Gentianales; family Gentianaceae; genus Eustoma; species Eustoma russellianum. The sequence goes on from AP025057.1 coordinate 24,890,841, forward strand.
TAGGTTGAGAAAACGAGGTTACTTGTGAGGATTTCATGGAAGAATTCTTCCATTTGTCTAGGCCATTATGGCTGTGTTTCCTAGCCCCCCCTTTTTTCATCTTCCCAAAATATCTTCCATGTGTGTAAATTCTTTTCATATTATTTAAGTAGTGTAAATACTTGTGTCATGCGTTTTATTTTGATTTAATTTATCCTAAACTTAAGTTATTATATATTTGTATTGTTGTAATTCTTATGACGAAATCGTAACGTTCATTAACGAATTTCATCGCATATCGATATTTCGTAAGTTTCGGGACATAACACCCCCCTTATAAAAAGTTTCGTCCTCGAAACTTACGTGTCTATAATCGAAGAGTCGTGGATATTGCTTCCTCATCTGCTGCTCAGGCTCCCATATCGCTTCCCGCTCAGAATGATTGCTCCACTGTACCTTAATGAATGAAATCGACCTCCTCCTCAATATCTGCTCCTTGCGGTCCACAATCCATACCAAAACCTCCTCATATGTAGCATCCTCTCTAATCGTGAATGGCTGCTGCTCAAGTACATGATACATGACTTGGATCATGTACATAACGTCGCAACTGAGATATGTGAAACACGTCATGCACCTGTGTTAATATAAGAGGTAGGGCTAACCGATAAGCAATAGCTCTGACTCTCTCCAGAATCTTATAAGGGCCAATAAATCGAGGGCGTAGTTTCCCTTTAATCCCAAATCTCATCATGCCCTTGGTCGGCGACGCCCTCAGATACACATTCTCACCTACCACAAACTCAATCGGTCGTATCTTCGTGTCTGCCCATCTTTTGCTACGGTCTTGAGCAATCCTCAATCTATATATCTCGAATCAACTTGACCTTTTCCAAGGCCTGCTCCACCAATTCCAATCCCATAATAGCTCTCTCTCCAACCTTGTCCTAATATAATGGAGATCGACACCGACGCCCGTACAGTGCCTCGAATGGAGCCATGCCAATAGAAGTATGATAGCTATTATTATACGAAAACTCAATCAACTTCATTGATTTATCCCATCTACCATTGAAGTCCAAAGCACAAGCACGTAACATATCCTCCAACATTTGTATTGTACGCTCTGATTGTCCATCGGTCTGCAGGTGAAACGCAGTACTCATCCAGATCTCAGTACCCATAGCATGCTGATAAACCCTCCAGAATCTCGAAGTAAAGTGCGGATCTCGATCACATACGATACTGACAAGTGTCCCATGCAAATTGACGACTGTTAGGTCCGAAATACACTCTATAGGGGGGTGAATAGAGTGTTTGGCTCTTTTGCGGAATTTTTCTTGTGTGCTCAACTCAAAAGATATTCAAAATCAGAGCAAGAATGGGAGATGAGAAGTAATGAATGAGTACACCGGATATAGAGTGGTTCAAATCGTAAATGATTCTACTCCACTACCACTTTGTTGCCAAAGTGGATTTTCAGCAACTACTCTTCTTATTAAGGACAATAAGTACAACCACAGCAACACTTACACTAACACCTTAGTGTAAGCACCAAGAACAGCAACTTCTTACACAAAACACTCTTGTGCAACTACAGCAACTACAGCTCATAGCAAGAACAACTTCTTGCTACCTTACAACTTCAACAAAGTTCCCTCAAGAACTTCTCATAGTAGGTTGAAGAAATATAGTAAGGTTCACACTTTCTCACTAGTCTAAGCACAAGCAAGAGATCAAATATTTGTGGTTCCTCTTGTGCTTGACTCTCTTTCTCTCAATGTACAACAATGAAGAGCAAAGAAAAGCTAAACAAACTTTAAGAAAATTTACAAGTATGAGAGAACTATACAACAATGAAAGATGAAGCTAGATGATGTTGAAAGTGTGTATTTGCTTCATCCAAGCCTCTTCTATTTATAGATGAAGTTGACCACGTTTTTGAGGCTCTCCACCAAGTCTTCATCTTCAAAAATGTCAAGATAATGTCCAAATAGTCTTTAGCCACCCTATGGAGTGATTTGATCTTGAATAGCCACCCTAGAGAATCTTAGACATGGTTAAAATAGTCAATGAAGCATGTAGTATGTTGGGTTAAAGTCCACAAGAAATTTGAGCAAGATTGGAGAGAGAAAACATCATAGATCTCCCTTAGATTTTGTTCCAACGTTCAAAAAATTTTGACTTCTGGAGACATCGATCGATCCATGTGCCAATGCTGAGAGATCGACGTCTCTCAAAATCACGTCGATCGATCGACGTCTGCCTGGCTGAGAGATCGACGTCTCTTAGAATGACGTCGATCGATCGACGTCTCCTAGGCTGAGAGATCGACGTCTCTCAGATGTACGTCGATCGATCGACGTACCCTTAGCTGAGAGATCGACGTCTCTCAGATTTATGTCGATCGATCGATGTCTCCTAAACTGAGAGATCAACGTTTCTCAGAAGTACGTCGATCGATCCACGTCTCTTGGCTGAGAGATTTACGTAGATCTGAGAGCTCAATGTTTACAAAACTTCACATGGATCTATCCATGTGCCTCCCAGAGGGGCTGATGTATACTTCAACCAATCCATGAGAGATTTACGTCTCGTAATGTGTTTTTCTCAATTTGCTTCAAACTCAAAATGTGAAATTTCATTTTAGCTCTTTTAAAACATCTTTTTAACATCATCAAAATATTTCATAATCCAACAATCTTCCCCTTTTTGATGATTTCAAAACCAAGATTTAAAAGATGTTTTTGCTTCATTTTGAGTGTTTCAAACTTGACAATTATCAAGCTCCCCCTAAGTATATGCACTTTATACTTTCCGTAATAATCAATGCAAACAAGATTTTACAACCCCAATCAAAATACTTTTCTTTAAAATTTCTCCCCCTTAACCAAACATGTATCAACAACCCAACTTTCTTAACCCAACATGCATCAATAGCTCATGCTCATTTTTATTTTATTAGCAACCAACAAAGATTCCAATTTCCAAACTTACCTCATTTTACCAGCTACCAGCAAAAATTATCTCATCAAGCAATAAACAAGTAAGTAAGCAATAATAAGCCACTTTCTCCTCCTTTTTGAAAGCATCAAAAAAATAGTAATCCATTAAATTCAAGTCACAACCAAGTTGAACAACTAGCAAGACATCCTAAGCTAGAATCATAGATAAAACAAAAAACAAGCAAAAAAAACATCATAGTCTTCATCAGAAGAGAATGTGATGCTAGGAATGCCAGCTTTCATCTTTGCTTTGAGCTTTGCAAATCTTGAATCATGTACGGACACCTTGCTTCGAAGCTCACCAACCTCTTGTTGAAGACTAGCAACTTGAGCTTGAAGTTCAGGCACATTTGAGCTCAAGCTACTAGGTGCTTCTTGAGTATCCGGTTCAGGAATGGGTGCCTCGTCTGGAAGGTCTTCGTCTTCTCTTGCTTCCTCCTCTTGTTCTCTCCTCATTGCTTCTTTTCTAGACTTGAGTATTTGTTGGATGTTGACTTTATCATAGAAATCCTTGTGCGTTATGTTGTCAACATCCGTGTCATCCACATAAACACCCGACTTTACAAGCATCTTATAGATAAGGTTACTATAGGGTAGGGCTTTGTTTTGTTTAGTGGCGGCTTCGATAACATTGGTCATAAAAAGCTCCCCAAAGTTAACCTTCTCACGGTTAGCTATTCGGTATGCTATGTAAAAGTGTAGGTTACTTGGCAATTTGGCGGATTTACCATTTATACAAAATGTAACAATGGCAAGAAGTGTACGATAAACTAAGGGCATATCATTTGTGTTTTTACTTGGATGGAAGCCTAAGAATGACTTCACTTCATCTTCAGAGACTTTCCACCTAGCCGCATCCCACTTCCACGCATCAAACTCAAAGTACCCTTCGTTGGGTACACCAATCAAGTCACAAATTTTTTCAACTTTCCATTTTATATGATGTCCATCAATAATGGAGTGTAGAGCTAAAGGAAGGCCATTTATGTATTCAATCCATAAAGTGGCATAAAAGAGTCTAGTATACCTAGTGGACATTTTGAGCGTCTCTCTCTCATTCCAAATACTCCTCCATTCTTGAACATCTAACCACTCAATGATGGGATTTAATTCATTATTGCTTAGAATATCATTTATTCTAAGCAATTTGAGTGGGATGGTGGGTCTCTCATCATCTTCCTATTTATCAAATAATATTTGAGCATGTCTAGTGATATACCTTACATGCCCGGAGAGTAGGGGTTCTGTCAAAGCATCCTTGGCATCTTTGGCTTTAATCAAAGGGAAGTTGGAGAGAGTTAACTCACTCCTAATTGCGGCTAGCACTTGTCCTTGACTCTCATCCATAGATTGCTTTCTTCTAGGTTGAGATATTTGTCCTTGAGAAGGATTGCTTGAACCTTCTCCTCCACCCCTAGAAGATCTTGGACTCTTGGTTGTATTTTTGCTCCTTGAAGACATTTTTGATAAAAATTAGGGCTTGAAATTTGGGGATTTCTGGAGAAGGATGAAAGATGTGAATGAAGAAGATGAAAATCAAGTGCAGAGACGATGATGTTGTGATTTAGAGATGAAATTGAGGAGAGAAAGGATTTTTGGAGAGGGAGGCGCAGGTTTCTAGAAGGGTTTCAATCGAAGTTTTAGGTTGGAATGAAGAAGGGTTGCATTTTTGGAGGATTTTATATCTGCTAAAAACGACGACGTCGATCGATCGACGTCAAAGATTGACGTACGTCGATCGATCGATGTCAGAGATCGACGTACGTCGATCTCTTGTTTTGATACGTTGATCGATCTTTAACCTTCTAAACAATGTTTATCATCCCTAATCTTGTTCTAATAGACTTAAATGTCTCAGTAGGAAGGGATTTCGTGAATATATCCGCTTGTTTTTGTTGGGACAAATTCAACGCATACCAATCCTTTTAGAATACAATCCCTTATAAAGTGATGTCTTACTTCTATATGTTTGGTCCTACTATGATGTACCGGATTTTGCGCTATACTTATGGCTGAGGTGTTGTCACATAGGATGGAAACTTTATCAAACTTAACATTATAATCGTTTAAAGTGTTGATCATCCAAAGTAGTTGTGCACAACACGAAGCGGCCGATACATATTCGGATTCCGCCATTGGAAGTGACACACTATTTTGTTTCTTGGAAAACCAAGAAACTAAGCAATCAACAAGATTTCCGGCATAGTCGGAGTCACTATACCCTCTTAAATCAAAACATCCATTTTTGGGATAAAACAATCCAAAGTTCAAGGTTCCTTTCAAATACCTAAAGATACGTTTAATAGCAACTAAATGTGATTCCTTAGGCATACTTTGAAATCTAGCACATAAGCACACAGCATGCAAAATATCCGGCCTACTAGCGGTTAAATAGAGTAAACTACCAATCATACCCCTATATTTGGTTACCTCAACTGGCTTTCCTTTTTCGTCTTTGTCAAGCTTTGTACTTGTGCTCATTGGAGTGCTCACACTTCTTCCATCCTCAAATTTGTACTTCTTGAGCAAATCTTTTGTATACTTCATTTGAGATATATACACTCCATCTTGAGTTTGCTTGATTTGAAGACTAAGAAAGTAGTTGAGTTCACCCATCATGCTCATTTCAAATTCTCTTTCCATCAATTTTGCAAAATGCTCTCAAAGAGATTCATTAGTAGCACCAAATATAATATCATCCACATAAATTTGAACAATCAATTGATGGTTTCCTTTTTCTTTAATAAAAAGAGTAGTGTCAACTTTTTCCTCTTGAAAACTCATTTTCAAGTAGGAAGTTACTTAACCTATCATAGCAAGCCCTAGGAGCTTGTTTAAGTCCATAAAGGGCCTTTTTGAGTTTAAATACATGATTTGGATAATCATGATTTTCAAACCCCGGAGGTTGAGCCACATACACCACTTCTTGAATTATTCCATTCAAGAATGCGTATTTCACATCCATTTGATATAGTCTCAAATCCTTATAGCATGCATATGCTAATAGCATTCTAATAGCTTCTAACCTAGCTACGGGGGCAAAAGTCTCATCATAGTCTATGCCTTCCTCTTGCCTATATCCTTGGGCAACTAACCTAGCTTTGTTTCTAGTGATGTTTCCTTTATCATCCATTTTGTTTCTAAATACCCATTTAGTGTCAATTACGTTATGATCACTAGGTTTAGCAACTAATTCCCAAACATCACTTCTTTCAAATTGATTTAATTCTTCTTGAATGGCTAATACCCAATCTTCATCATTTATTGCCTCTTTTATATTTTTAGGCTCAAATTGTGAAATAAAGGCGTTTTCATTTAATTTCCTCCTAGTCATTATGCCTTGGCTAGTTTCACCTAATATTAACTCTTTAGGGTGATCTTTCCTATACTTATATGAATCCGGTAAATTTGATGTATCTCCTCCTACTTCTTCATCTTCAACTTTAGGTTCAAGGGGATCAATCCTAAGGTCAATAACAATATTACCTTTTGGATTCTCAAATTTCTCTATATGGCTTACTTCAATTATTTCATCATCATCATCATCATCATTAATGTTTGATTTATTCTCAATGAGTTCACTAAACTTGACATGAATTGATTCTTCAACTTTCATGCTTCTTTTATAATATACTCTAAATGCCTTGCTATTTTGAGCATAACCCATAAAGATTCCTTCATCCACTTTGAAGTCGAGTTTATCCAAGTTATCTTTGGTGTTAAGTATAAAGCACTTACAACCAAATACCTTGAAATAACCAATATTTGGTACTCTACCTTTCCAAAGTTCATAAGGAGTCTTTTTGAGAAATGGTCTCAAATAAACTCTATTGATCACATGACAAGCGGTATTTACCGCTTCAGCCCAAAAATAATTGGGTAGCTCAAATTCGTTTAGCATGGCTCTACTCATTTCTTGAAGTGTTCTATTTTTTCTTTCCGCAACACCATTTTGTTGAGGAGTTGTTGGAGCTGAGAAATTGTGTCCATACCCTTTGGATACACAAAATTCTTTAAATTTTCCATCAAATTCACCACCTCTATCACTTCTAATTTCCTTAATTGTATCTTCTCTTTGATTTTCTAGTCTCCTACAAAGCTTTATAAATTCTTGGCATGCATCGTTCTTATTAGCTAAGAACATTACCCAAGTGTATCTTAGAGAAGTCATCTACCACTACAAAGGTGTAATGTTTTCCGCTTAGACTTGCCGTACCAATATCCCCATACAAATCCATATGAAGTAATTGTAGAGGTTTGGTGGTGGAGATTTCACTTTTGGGCTTGAAGCTTGTTTTAACAAGCTTTGCCTTTTGACAGTTGTCACATAAGCCATGGTTTTCGAAATTTAATTTTGGAAGACCTTGGACTTTTTTATTTTTGCAAATCTCTTTGAAATTTTTAAAACTAATGTGTCCAAGTCGTCTATGCCATAGTTGAGTTAAATCATTTTTGCCAACTAGGCAAGAAACATTTTGTGATATCAAATCATGTGTGCTAAATTTGTAAACATCATTTTTACGTATAGCCTCAAAAACAATCTTATCGTTCTTTTTCACAACACATTTTCTTTTCACAAACTCAATTTGAAAATTAGCATCACATAGTTGGCTAACACTTATCAAATTATACTTAAGCCCTTCTACATATAGTACATTATTAATAGTAAAAGAAAAGTTACCAATTTCTCCATGTCCAAGGATTTTGGCTCTCCCATTGCCAAAATGCACCGTTTCACCATCTTGGAGCTTGAGCTTGGTGAACAATGCCTTGTCTCCAGTCATGTGCGTTGAACATCCGCTGTCTATAAGCCATTTGGTTCCTTCTTCTTTGGCTACTCCATTTATCTTGAGAGCCTACAAAACCAAAAGATGTATGCATTGGTATCCTTTGATGGTTGGGTCCTTTAGGGTTAGTTTGTCGACCCTTAGGCTTCCAAACATATGTGCTTCCAAATCTAGCTCTACATGCTTTCTTCACATGTCCTAGTTGTTGCAATGAAAACAAGTGGGTACATGCTTTGGTTTAGAAGGTGATGAATTTTGTTGTGTTTTTCTATTATTTGCCTTTTTCTTTAAGGACTTAGGTTTAATAGAAGAAGGTGATGAATTAAATCCTAAACCGGATTTGTCATTTCCAATTCTTTGATTTCCAAGTAGTATGTCTAAATTGTTTTTACCATTTGTAAGTCTAACTTTAGTTTCTCACATTCTTTTCTATTTCTACATTTTCAAGAGCTACGGTTTTATGCATGGTGAGTATGATGTCATGCTCTTGAAACATCAAAATATTCTTGTCATGCAAGCTCTTATTTTCTAAGATGCATTTCTTGAACTTTTTCTTCAAATGCTTATATTTCAAATTCAATTTTTCAAAGTAATCTTGCAAATCTCCTATTTCATCATGCAAATTTGAAGGATTAGAATTTACCTCAAGATCATCTTCAATTGCCATGAGACAAGTATGTTGATTCTTTGGATTGTCAACTATTGCAACAAGTCCAACACCTTGATTTTCACTTTCTGCTCCTTCCGACTCCGAAAGGAGATCGTCCCACGTGGTTACCTCCGCATTAAGGGCTTTCTTCTTTTGAGGAAAGACCTTCTTCTCTTGCTTTTGTGGCTCTTTTACGTGGCAATCGGCAATGAAATGACCGGGTCGACCACATCTACAGCAATTTTCACTTGCTTCCTTTTCTTTAGATGGTCTTTTGAAAAACTTTCTTGCTTGAGCTTTGTTTCTAGTTGCCATTCTTCTAAATTTTCTTACTAGAAGGGCAACTTCCTCATCCAATTCATCGGACTCTACCACCAATCCTTTGTGTGATCTTTGTGTGGGCTTGATAGGGTTCATCCTATTTTGTTCATTAATAAGAATTTCATGAGTAAGAATATTATCGGATAGCTCATCAAGGGTAAGAGTCTTGAGATTCTTTGATTCGATGATGGCAGTGACTTTGGGTGTCCATTCTCTTGGCAAGGAGTTGAGGAGTTTTGAGACAAGGTCTTCATTTGAGATTTTCTTGTCCACCATGGAGAGTTGATTCACTATTCGTGTGAATCGGTCGATTGTCTCCTCAATCTTTTCACCGCTCTTCGTTCCGAACATCTCATATTCCTTCATGAGCATGACTCTTTTGGCCATTCTTACTTGCTCAGTTCCTTCATGTATCATTTCAAGCCTTTTCCATGCCTCATGGGCTGTTTCAAGACCTTGAAGTCTTATGAGCTCGGTGGTGGTGAGAGCACTTGAGAGAATGTCAAATGCTTTGCCATTGATGGCAAATTTTATTTTTTCTTCGTCGGTGTAGTCATCCTCATCTTTGAACATTGATTCTCCTTTTGAGTCGGTAATCATAGGAACTTAAATTCCTTTGACAACGGCTCTCCATATATCAAATCCACAACCTTTCAAATGATTGATCATTCAAAATTTCCACAAAGAATAATTTTGGGCATCAAACATAGGTGCTTTAGTGTTTGATCCAAAAAATAGTGCAGTAGGCTTAGGAGATGAAGTGTGAGATGAAGAGGTTGAGGTTGAGGTTGTCATTGCCATGATCTTTAACCTTGGTACTAGCAAAGATAGGCCAAGCAATCAAGGTTAGGCTATGATACCAATTGTTAGGTCCGAAATACACTCTAGAGGGGGGTGAATAGAGTGTTTGGCTCTTTTGCGGAATTTTTCTTGTGTGCTCAACTCAAAAGATATTCAAAATCAGAGCAAGAATGGGAGATGAGAAGTAATGAATGAGTACACCGGATATAGAGTGGTTCGAATCGTAAATGATTCTACTCCACTACCACTTTGTTGCCAAAGTGGATTTTCAACAACTACTCTTCTTATTAAGGACAATAAGAACAACCACAGCAACACTTACACTAACACCTTAGTGTAAGCACCAACAACAGCAACTTCTTGCACAAAACACTCTTGTGCAACTACAACAACTACAGATCTTAGCAAGAATAACTTCTTGCTACCTTACAACTTCAACATAGTTCCCTCACGAACTTCTCACAGTAGGTTGAAGAAATATAGTAAGGTTCACACTTTCTCACTAGTTTAAGCACAAGCAAGAGATCAAATATTTGTGGTTCCTCTTGTGCTTGACTCTCTTTCTCTCAATATACAACAATGAAGAGCAAAGAAAAGCTAAACAAGCTTTAAGCAAATTTACAAGTATGAGAGAACTATACAACAATGAAAGATGAAGCTAGATGATGTTGAAAGTGTGTATTTGCTTCATCCAAGCCTCTTCTATTTATAGATGAAGTTGACCACGTTTTTGAGGCTCTCCACCAAGTCTTCATCTTCAAAAATGTCAAGATAATGTCCAAATAGTCTTTAGCCACCCTATGGAGTGATTTGATCTTGAATAGCCACCCTAGAGAATCTTAGACATGGTTAAAATAGTCAAGGAAGCATGTAGTATGTTGGGTTAAAGTCCACAAGAAATTTGAGCAAGACTGGAGAGAGAAAACATGATAGATCTCCTTGGATTTTGTTCCAACGTTCAAAAAATTTTGACTTCTGGAGACATCGATCGATCCACGTGCCAATGCTGAGAGATCGATATCTCTCAAAATCACGTCGATCGATCGACGTCTGCCTGGCTGAGAGATCAATGTCATTTTTCTTCACTGATTCAACTTTTTAACATTTACAACATCATGTATGACATTCTTAAGTATTCAACACTTAAAATCATTACTTTGAAAATTATTCAAATATATTTCTTAACTATTTCGAACGTAACTAAATGCGGTATTAGACACATTTCAACGTAATGAAATTTCGGGGCATAACATCAGGAAATATAGTAAAATTGGTATGTCAAATAAAAGAACTTTTCTCAATACTGCTGCTGCAGGAGCATATCAGATACATAAAAGTAGATAATCTTTTCTCCAACATATTTGAATCAGTGATAATTGCTTTACATAATCTTAGCTAAGAAATAAACTGAACATTACATAATTATGTTTATTGACTAATTATCACAACATCCGGTGCAATAAATATAATGGCTTTAGAGAAAAAGATCATCTTCATGTGATAATTTCTTCCCTTCAAACATTGCAGAAACACAAAAAGATCCACATTGCTAAATATTCATCCTTGAGAGCTTTGCCAATGTGATAATAGAGCAAAATCACAACTTTTACATGTTCTTGGCATATAATGATTTCAATAAAATCAAAAGGGATATGAAGTTAACTCGGTGATATCCACAAACAAATAAGCATTAGCTAAGCAAGTAGATTATAAGCAACTTGTAAGCAGCTACATTTGGTAGCTTCATAAGTTGTTATGCAAGTAGCTGACGAACAACCGTGTAAGAAGTGACAACGTATAGGTGGCAAGCAGCATTGTAAGTAGTAACCAAAAAGTAGCTTTGCAAGCAGCTATATCAAGTAGCTGAAAAGCAGCTTTGTAAGCAGCTACAATAGGTAGTTGACAAGTGGCATTGTAAGCCGCTAAAGCAAGTAGCCAAGAAATAACTTTGTAAGCAGCTACAACATATGACTGACAAGTTAGCCGCTCAAAGGATATCACTCTAAACAATATAGATATTATATGGATACATGTCTGATGGACATCCACTAAATACATTGATAACACTAGTATAATAATAAATGACGTAGTTGCTATATTCTATTCTATCATGGATTTCCTCATAGGAATGTGTAATTTATTTTGACTAATGATTCATATATTAAGATATCTAGTTGATAATAAACGATGCAATGATGATCTCTCCATCTAGGTTATAAGTTACGGGACATTGCTCCACAGCACAAAATTTCATCCTTAACGGTTATATATCAAAAATATTTATTTTTTATGATGATTTCATTAGTTTAGATAGCTTAACCCATAAGTCCATTTGAGTATTCTAATTGTGGTTTTGAGGTTTGCTTAAATGTATTTAATGTATAAACAATGACTGCAGATGAGCAATTAACCCATATGTACCCTCTTAATTATTTTTAAAAAGAGAAATATTACACAAATAAGAGAATAATTCCTGAAGACTAGAACTTCATATTCTTTTGTCCTCATTCATTTATTTGTAGACATATTTGTCTTTAAAGTTTTTTCCTCCAGTAGACTCATTGCCTTGCCACTGGAGGGTCTTTAGTGAAATAATAACATATAAGGATTCTTTGGCTGCTGAGGAATTTGAGTATAACTTCAATGGAGGTCCATTCACTTTTTGTAACAAACTTGGGTTATAACTCTAATCCAGGTCCGTTCCCTTTTAGTAATAAACTTGTAAAATAAACTTGATCGAATGGAAGAAACACTTGGAATTTATGACTAACTAGGCTAGCTGATGAACTTTTGGAGCTAAAATATGTGAGCATTTAAAACTCTTGAGGGAATGAACTGGAAATCGGGTTAAATATATATGCGACTGGATGAACCTGTAAGTTGAAGTATCCTGCAAAACAGAAGTTACAGGTCCATGAAATTTAACTCCGAAAGAATCTTCCGACGCTCAACGCAGTTAAGAGATTTAGTAATAAGACTTCGAGCAAGCTGTACATATAATTTTATGTTTAGTTCCTTTACCTCCTGATCGCAAGGAGGTATTTATAGACAATCGAAGGGAGCCAGGCTTGAGGAGCATGAAATGATGTGGGTTACAATTGTAGATTGATCCGGATCAATCGATTACTGGACCTGGCTCTCACGTTTGTGCTGTGTGTATGAGGGACGACTATCGTGGAGGCTGATAGGAATTTTGATCGGCAATTAGCAACACTTGTGTGATCTTTTCTTCTAGTGTTTTAGGTTTTACTGTATTAAATACTTTTGATGCATGGATTGTGGTCCGCTTCGTATGGATGTATTCTCATGTTTTCCGTCAAGGTTATCGGCTCGTCTCAAGTTTGTTTAATGATTTCTATGCAGCACCAATGGGTCATGAGTTGTGACCTTAGCTAGAGGTCGGGTTATTAGGCTTGGGAGACCTATGAGAACGGTGTTAGAAGTTGATCACATTCCCAGATCTAATGTGTATTTGTCTCCAAGTTCCAATGCTTTGTTGGAGATTTTCGGAGTTACGATTGGTCAAAATTAGAAGTTAAATCAATTAGAAGGTGACAAGTGTGATTCAATTTATCCCTCATCAATGACTTTCAGATTCGCTATTGCAGACCTACGCAATTGTGGAGATCTGGAGTATCGACGTGGCTTCAGACTTTCGAATCTACAAGAAAGATGTACAATTTTTTCAAGGTTTGCATAGGCTTTTTCATTGCAGTTATGTTTACGAAAACGGCTGATTTTTTGAAATCAATTATCGTCTCTTCAGCCCTATAAATATCCATATCGATTGCTTTCTTCAGATTTCTCATCTTATCTTTCTAGATTTCTTTAGCAAACAAGTCTTGTTTTTCTCGGCCCTACCCCCATAAAACATCACCATAACCAACATCCCTGTAAGTTCTCAACTATTGTTGCGAAGGTTTGTCTATTTTCAGTAATAGCTTATGTGGGTGGGAAATTGGATTTATGAAGTAACTTGAATTGATAAATATTAAGAAATTGAACGAAGAAAGAATAGAAGAACACAGCTTTGTTCAATACACAATGCTCTTGTTTTAGAGTCTTAAAATTGTGTTTGGAGGTGTGTTACAATGTTGAAGAAACTAGCCTATTCATAGGCAAATACTACACATATTTATACGTAAAAACTATGTGAACAAAATAAACAAAGTTGGTAAAAGCTATGTGAACAACATAAACAAAGTTGAAATTGTTACCTACCATTTGAATAATATAATCAAGTTCACACATTGTTGACTAATGTGTATTCCCATTTGATTTAATTCTCCACATTTCCTCCCTTAAATCAAAATCTTCAAACTTGATCATTCCAAGCATTTTCTTCAGTTTGAAAAATAACTCCGTATTCAATGGCTTTGTAAAAATATCTGCAACTTGTTCTTCAGTTGAATAATAATCAATAGCAATCACTTTTTCACGAACTAGATCACGCATGAAGTGAAACTTGATATCGATGTGTTTGCTTCATCCATGAAATACTGGATTCTTTGATAACTCAATTGATGATTTGTTATCGCAATAAATATTTGTTGGTTCATCTTGTTCATGATGTAGAAAACCAAGAATTCGTCTAACCCATAGCGCTTGTGTAGCACTGTTTGATGCTGCCATATACTCTGCTTCGGCTGTAGATAAAGCAACGACTTTTTGTTTCTTTGAAGACCATGAAAACACGACAAATCCCAAGAAAAATGCATAACCTGATGTGCTTTTTCTTTCTATGGTGTCATCAGCCCAATCACTATATGTGTACCCAGAAGAGAAATATCATTAGCACAAGAATAGAATATACCATGAGATTTTGTACCTCTGACATATCTCAAAATCGTTTAGTTGATTGTAAGTGTGATTGACGCGGTGACTCAATGAAACGATGATAAATCCAACACCATATGTTATATCTGTAGCGCCCCGTCCCGAACCCTAGGGTTAGAACTGATATGCCCGACGTATTCCACTAAGGGATATACAAGGCGTCTGTACGAATCCCTGCACTTATCAAAACGACAGAGTATTCGATTGCGGAAGCGAAATAAATCAATTCAAAACCCTAAATCGAAAGTAAATATTCCCAAAATCATATATCGTCAACATCAAGTCAAAATCTCCTAAACAACATCGTAAAGTGCGTAAAATGAAATCCCTAAGCTAAGTCCTCAAATGAAATAATAAATATAATAAAACTTCCTCCTTTCTAGATCACCGGTCATCAACCAGTCTCTACGTGTCCCAATGTGCCCATTCAGAGTCCTCTCTAACCCATATGTAATCATACTCTGAATCGTCTGCAATAAAACAAAACGAACGGTGTGAGCGACAAAAAATTCACTCAGTAGGTACCCTGCCTGCATCGGCCCTGTGAGATCATACATGCTAGGACATTAGTGAAATACATATAAGTACGGTAATACGAAAATAGATTGTCCACGTTTTCACAAATACGTATAACGGTCATAGCTTCTTAAAACAATCAAAACACATAATCATGCGAAATGAATGTGAAATGCAATGTCACATACATGATGCATGATAGCCTACATTCTCGGAAACATACATACTATCGTGCAATGCATGATCCCGAGACCTAACAGAACGGAACATAACAGAACGGAACAGATATGCGACTTAGGTCTCGCATATCCTAACATAACAGAATAGATATGCGACTTAGGTCTCGCATATCCTAACAGAACAAAACAGATATGCGACTTAGGTCTCGCATGCCCTAACGGAACAGAACAGATATGCGACTTAGGTCTCGCATACCTTAACAGAACAGAACAAATATGCGACTTAGGTCTCACATACCTTAACAGAACAGAACAGATATGCGACTTAGGTCTCACATACCTTCACAGAACAGATATGCGACTTAGGTCTCGCATACCCTAACGAAACAGAACAGATATGCGACTTAGGTCTCACAGACCTTAACAGAACATAACAGATATGCGACTTAGGTCTCGCATACCTTAACAGAACAGAACAGATATGCGACTTAGGTCTCGCATACCCTAACGGAACAGAACAGCTATGCGACTTAGGTCTCGCATACCCTAACAGAACAGAACAGATATGCGACTTAGGTCTCGCATACCTTAACAAAACAGATATGCGACTTAGGTCTCGCATATCCTAACAGAACAGACTGGAACAAAACAGAACATATATGCAATGTCGTGATGCATGAATGCACAAAATCACATACGGAATCATTCCTTAATTTCCTTAATTTCCTTTTTCTTTTCCTTTTCTTTTTTCTTTTTCCTTTTCTTTATTCTTTTTCCTTTTTCTTTTTTTCTTTATTCTTTTTCCTTTCTCTGTCCTCAGTTTCCTTCGTCCCTCCAATTTCCAAACTTCTTCCTTTTCATCATGAGATTTCAACTTGCCCCCAGCTTTTCCAACATTCGTCCCTTTCCTTTTCAATTTCCTACCGCCAACAGCCCCCACCCCTCAACCGACAGCCTCCATCCCCACTCCCTCACCCCAGCCGCACCCTACTCCCAGCCCCAACCCCCAGCCGCACTGCTCCCTTCCCTCAGCCCCATACCTCTCAGCCGCCCCCCCCTCTCCTCAACCACCACTAGCACGGCAGCACGTGGCCATAGCCCACCACGGGCCACGCGTTGCCATCACCACGCCTCCAAACCAATTTCGTTATTCATATACAAATCAAAAGTGCGATCTTTTTGATGCTATTCATACGAAAATAATACCATGCATATATACGGATATACATTTCATCACATACACATATAATCAAATAAACAGCCATCTATACAATCACAATTACTAATGCACGATCTTATTTTCATAGAGAAATTAAAGATTCTTCCTTTTTTGTTTCATTCAACGGATGTTAAGGGGGCACCTACCTGGCAATTAAAGGCAGTTTACTATGCGTTTGAATGGTTTGATCGGGTTGGTGGTGCTCTTCCGAAGCCGGCGGCCTTGAGCGTTTGAAAGCAAGAAAACGTTCTTTTCTTCTCTCTCTGAAGAAGCGCCGTATGTTTTTGGTGAGGGGAGGAGGAGTCTAAGCGCTGTTTAAATAGAATTTGGTTAGGGTTTAGAGGAAAATTTTCCTAATCAAATTAGGTTTTCTAATTAATTAGGCTCAATTGACCTTTTTACCCCTTTTAAAAAATGGGATATAACAATATCCGGCCTAGTCGCAGTCAAATATGTCAAGCTTCCAACTAGTCTTTGGAAGTATGTAGGATCAACTAGCTCACCGGAAGCATCTTTTGTTAACTTCAATTTTTATTCAACCGGTGTTAAGATGGGTTTTGCAAATTCCATCTTAAACTTTTTCAGAATATCAACAGCATATTTCTTCTGTGAAATGAATATTCCACTGTCCATTTGATAAACTTCCAAACCAAGAAATTAAGACATTAGACCAAGATCCGTCATTTCAAAATGACTAATCATAGCCTCCCTGAACTCATAAATCATTTTAGTATTGTTACCCATGAAAATAAGGTCATCAACATATAAACATACGATAACAATATCTCATTGGTCAGAATATTTCACATATAAAGTATGCTTATATGGACATCTTTGAAAACCATGTTCGGTGAAATAAGAATCGATACGAGTATACCATGCTATTGGAGCTTGCTTGAGCCTGTACAAAGCTCTTTTCAACCGGTATACCTTACTTTCTTGTCATTTGACAACATATCCATCTGGTTGATCAACATAAACTTTCTATTCCAAAACTCCATTTAAGAAAGTAGATTTAACATCCATTTGGTAAATCTTCCATGCACTTTGTGCGGCAATAGAAATAACCATACAAACTATGTCAAGTCTAGTAACAGGAGCAAACACCTCAAAATAATCAATACTTGCCTTTTGTTTGTATCCTTTTGCAACAAGTCTTGCTTTAAAGAGATCAATCTCTCAATTTTCTTTGTATTTTGTCTTGTACACCCATTTGACTCCAATGAGTTTTTCCCTTGTGGAAGAGTAGTCAATTCCCATGTATTATTTTTCTCAATAGCATGAATCTCTGTTAAGATATAAAATGTTTTGATGATGTAAAGATGTTTTAAATAAGTTAAATTGACACTTGAGACTTGATGCATAATGAGAAAATTACACTATGTCAAAAATGGTTGTGATTGGAACTTATTGCCCAACATCGATCTCTCAGACTGAGGACATCGATCGATTGATGTCACTTCAGTCTCTCCAAAGAGAGCCTTTGATCGACCAATGTCAGGCAGAAAAGTTTATGTCCAACATCGATCCCTCAACCTGAGGACATTGATCGATCGATGTCACTTCAGTCTCTCCCAAGAGAGACTTCGATCGATTGATGTCAGGCAGAAAACTTTTTGTCCAACATCGATCACTCAGTCCAGGGATATTGATCGATTCGATGTGACATCAGTCTCTCCACGAGAGACTTCGATCGATCGATGTCAAGCAGTTTCAAAACTGCAAAGTTTCTGGAGGACATCGATCTCTCCCCCAGGCACTTTGATCGATTAATGTCCCCCAAATTCAAATTTTTATGTACGTTGGAACAAAATCCAAAGGAGGTTCTTTGTGTTTTCTCTATCCAATTTTGCTCAAATTTCTTGTAGACTTTACTACATCATAATACATGCTTCCTTGACTATTGTATCCATGTCTAAGCAATCCTAGGTTGGCTATTGAGAATCACATCACTCCATAGGGTGGCTAAATACATTTTTGGACATTATCTTGACATTTGATGTAGTTGAAGACACGGTGGAGGCTTCAAAAACATGGTGAACATGATCTATAAATGGAAGAAACTTGGATGAGGCAAACACACACTTTCACCATCATCAAGCTTCATCATTCATTGTAGTATGCTTCTCTCATATTTGTAAAAGTGCTTAAAGCTTGTTAAGCCTTTCTTTGTTCTTCATTGTTGTATATTGAGAGATAGAGAGTCTAACACACGGGAAACCATAAATATTTGATCTCTTGCTTGTGTTTAGACTAGTAAGAAAGTGTGAATCCTACTATTTCCTTCAACCCACTGTGAGAAAGTTCTTGAGAGAACTTTGTTGAAGCTATGAGGTAGCAAGAAGTTGTTCTTTCTAGAGCTGTAGTTGCTTGTAGTTGCACAAGTGTATTTTGTGCAAAAAGTTGCTGGTATGGTTGCTTACACTAAGGTGTTAGTGTAATTTTTCCTATGGTTGTTCTTATTAGCTTTAATAAGAAGAGTAGTTGTTGCAAAACCAATTTGGCAACAAAGTGGTAGTGAAGTAAAATCATTTACGATTCGAACCACTATATATCCGGTGTACTCATTCATTGTTTCTCATCTCTCATACTTGCTTTGATTTTGAATTCCATTTGAGTTGAACCAAACAAGAAAATTCTGCAAAATTGCTTAACTCTCTATTCACCCCCATCTAGAGTGTGTTACGGACCCAACAATCGGCATCAGAGCCTAACCTTGATTGCTTGGACAATCTTTGCAAGTAGCAAGGTTAAAGATCATGGAAATGACAATATCTTTATCCTACAACTCAACTTCCAAGTCAACTGCACTATTCTCAAGATCACGCAGTAAAGCACCTATGTTTGATGCCCAAAATTATTCTTTACGGAAATTTCATATGATCAATCATTTGAAAGGCTGTGGATTTGATATATGGAGAGCCGTTGTCAAAGGAATTGAATTTCATATGATTACCAACTCAAAAGAAGAATCAATGTTCAAAGATGAGGATGACTACAACGAGGAGAGAAGATAAACTTCGCTATTAATGGCAAAGCATTCGATATTCTTTCAAGTGTTCTTACCACCACTGAACTTATAAGACTTCAAGGTCTTGATACAGCCCATGAAGCATGGAAAAGGCTATAAATGATACACAAAGGGGCTGAGCAAATAAGAATGGCCAAAAGGCTAATGCTCATGAAGTAATATGAAATGTTCGGGATGAAGAGTGGTGATAAGATTGAGGAGAAAATCGATCGATTCACTCGAATAGTGAATCAACTTTCTATGGTGGACAAGAAAATCTCAAATGACACCTTGTCTCAAAACTTCTCAACTCTTTGCCAAGAGAATGGACACCTAAAGTCACTCGTCACCGAATCAAAGAACCTCAAGACTCTTGTCCTTGATGAGCTATCCGGTAATCTTCTTACTCATGAAATTTTTATTGATGAACAAAATAGGATGAACCCTATCAAGCCTACACAAACATCACATAAAGAATTGGTGGTAGAGTCCGATGAATCAGATGATGAAGTTGCTCTTCTAATGAGAAAATTTAGAAGAATGGCAACAAGAAATAAGGCTCAAGCAAGAACGTTTTTCAAGAGACCACCCAGGGAAAAAGAAGCAAGTGAAAATTGCTATAGATGTGGTCGACCCAATCACTTCATTGCCGATTGCCACGTCAAGAAGCCACAAAAACAAGAAAAAAAGGCCTTTCCTCAACAGAAGAAAGCTCTTAATGCGGAGGTAACCACATGGGATGATCTCCTTTTCGAATCGGAAGGAGAAGAAAGTGAAGATCAAGATGTTGGACTTGTTACAATAGTTGAAAATCCAAAAGCTCAACATACTTGTCTTATGGAAATTGAAGATGACCTTGAGGTAAATTCTAATCCTTCTAATTTATAAGATGAAATAGGGGATTTGCAAAATGCTTTTGAAAAACTGATATTTAAAGTATAAACATTTGAAGGAATATTTCAATAAGTGCATTTTAGAAAATAAGAGCTTGCATGATAAGAACATTTTGATGTTTCAAGATCATGACATCACCATGCATAAAACCGTAGCTCTTGAAAATGTGAAAATTAGAAAAGAATTGAGAGGCTAAGATTAGACTTGCAAAAACTAGCCGATGGTAAAAATAATCTAGACAAATTACTTGGAAATCAAAGAGTTGGAAATGATAAATCCGGTCTACGATTTAATCCATCACATTCCTCCATTAAGCCTAAGCCATTAAAGAAAAAGGCAAATAAGAGAAAAACACAACATAACTCATCATCTTACAAACCAAGGTATGTACCCACTTGTTTTCATTGTAACAAAGTAGGACATGTGAAGAGTGCATGTAGAACTAGATTTGGAAGTATGTATATTTGGAAGCCTAGGGGTCGACAAAATAACCTAAAGGACCCAACCATCAAAGGATATCAATGCATAAATCTCTTGGTTTTGTAGACTCTCAAGATAAATGGAGTAGCCAAAGAAGAAGGAACCAAATGGCTTACGGACAGCGGATGTTCAACACACATGGCCGGAGACAAAACTTTGTTCACCAAGCTCAAGCTCCAAGATGGTGAAACGGTGCATTTTGTTAATGGGAGAGCCAAAATCCTTGGACATGGAGAAATTGGTAACTCTTCTTTTACTATTAATAATGTACTATATGTAGAAGGGCTTAAATATAATTTGATAAGTTAGCCAACTATGTGATGCTAATTTACAAGTTGAATTTGTGAAAAGAAAATGCATTGTCAAAAAAATGATAATACTGTTTTTGAGGCTATAAGGAAAAATGATGTTTACAAATTTAGCACACATGATTTGATATCACAAAATGTTTCTTGCCTAGTTGCCAAAAATGATTTGACTCAACTATGGCATAGACGACTTGGACATATTAGTTTTGAAAATTTCAAAGAGATTTGCAAAAATAAAAAGGTCCAAGGTCTTCCAAAATTCAATTTCAAAAACCATGGCTTATGTGACACTTGTCAAAAGGCAAAGCTTGTTAAAACAAGCTTCAAGCCTAAAAGTGAAATCTCCACCACCAAACCTCTACAATTGCTTCACGTGGATTTGTATGGGGATATTGGTACAGCAAGTCTAGGTGGAAAACATTACACCTTTGTGGTGGTAGACGACTTCTCTAGGTACACTTGGGTAATGTTTTTAGCTAAAAAGAATGATGCATGCCAAGAATTTATAAAACTTTGTAGAATATTAGAAAATCAAAAAAGACACAATTAAGGAAATTAGAAGTGATAGAGGTGGTGAGTTTCAAGAATTTTGTGTATCCAAAGGGTATGGACACAATTTCTCGGCTCCAAGAACTCCTCAACAAATGGTGTTGCGGAAAGAAAAATAGAACACTTCAAGAAATGAGTAGAGCCATGCTAAATGAATTTGAGCTGCTCAAGTATTTTTAGGCCGAAGTTGTAAACACCGCTTGTCATGTGATCAATAAATTTTATTTGAGACCATCTCTTAAAAAGACTCCTTATGAGCCTTGGAAAGGTAGAGTACCAAACATTGGTTATTTCAAGGTATTTGGTTGTAAGTGTTTTATACTTAACACCAAAGATAATTTGGATAAACTCGATTTCAATGCGGTTGAAGGAATCTTTATGGGATATGCTCAAAATAGCAAGGCATTTAGAGTATATAACAAAGGAGTATGAAAGTTGAAGAGTCAATTCATGTCAAGTTTAGTGAACTCCTTCAGGATGAACCATGTATAAACGATAATGGTGATGAGGAAATAATTGAAGTAAGTCATATAGAAAAATTTGAAAATCCAAAAGAGAATATTGTCATTGACCTTAGGATTGATCCACTTAAACCTAAGGTTGAAGATGAAGAAGTAAGAGGAGATATTTCAAATTTACCGGAGTCATATAAGTATATGAAAGATCATCCTAAAGAATTAATATTAGGTGAAACTAGTCAAGACATAATGACTAGGAGGAAATTTAATGAAAATGCCTTCATTTCACAAGTTGAGCCTAAAAATATAAAAGAGGCAATACATGATGAAGATTGGGTATTACCCATGCAAGAAGAGCTAAATCAATTTGAAAGGAGTGATGTTTGGGAATTAGTGAAAAACCTAGTGATCATCCCATAATTGGCACTAAATGAGTATTTAGAAACAAAATGGATGATAAAGAAAACATTACTAGAAATAAAGCTAGGTTAGTAGCTCAAGGATATAGGCGTGAAGAAGGTATAGAGTATGATGAGACATTTGCCCATGTAGCTAGGTTAGAAGCTATTAGAATGCTATTAGCATATGCATGCTATAAGGATTTCAAACTATATCTAATGGATGTGAAATCTGCATTCTTGAATGGAATAATTCAAGAAGAGGTGTATGAAGCTCAACCACCGGGGTTTGAAAATAATGATTATCCAAATCGTGTATTTAAACTCAAAAAAGGCCCTTTATGGACTTAAACAAGCTCCTAGGGCATGGTATGAAAGATTAAGTAACTTCATACTTGAAAATGAGTTTTCAAGAGGAAAAGTCGACAATACTCTTTTTATTAAAGAACAAGGAAATCATTAATTGCTTGTTAAAATTTATTTCGATGATATTATATTTGGTGCTACTGATGATTCTCTTTGTGAGCATTTTGCTAAATTGATGGAATGAGAATTTAAATGAGCATGATGGGTGAACTCAATTACTTCCTTGGTCTTCAAATCAAGCAAACTCAAGATGGAGTATACATATCTGAAACAAAGTATACAAAGGATTTACTCAAGAAATACAAGTTTGAGGATGGAAGAAGCGTGAGTACACCAATGAGTACAACTACAAAGCTTGACAAAGATGAAAAAGAAAAGCCAGTTGAGGGTAACCAAATATAGAGGTATGATTGGTAGCTTACTTTATTGACTGCTAGTAGACCGAATATTTTGCGTGTTGTGTGTTTATGTGTTAGATTTCAAAGTATGCCAAGGGAATCGCATCTAGTTTCCATTAAACGTATCTTTAGGTATTTGAAAGGAACCTTGAACTTTGGGCTATTTTATCCCAAAAATGGTTGCTTTTATTTAAGAGGGTATAGAGACTCCGACTATGCCGAAAACCTAGTCGATAGAAAAAGCACCTCTGGGACATGCCAATTCTTTGGAGATTGCTTAGTTTCTTGGTTCTCCAAGGAACAAAATAGTGTGTCACTTTCAACGGCGGAATCCGAATATGTATAGGCCATTTCGTGTTGTGCACAACTAATTTGGATGATAAACACCTTAAATGATTACAATGTTAAGTTTGATAAAGTTCCCATCTTATGTGACAACATATCAGCCATAAGTATAGCACAAAACTCGGTTCACCATAGTAGGACCAAACATATTGAAGTGAGGCATCACCTCATAAGGGATTGCATTCAAAAAGGATTAGTATGCGTTGTAGTTGTTCCAACCAATGACCAACTAGCGGATATCTTTACCAAATCCCTTACTACTGAGACATTCGAATCAATTAGAACAAGATTATGGATGATAAACAATAGTTAGAGGGTCAAAACTGTCAAAAAGACACATTCCAACATACATCGATCGATCTATGTAGCTGTTTCAGATACTGATGTAAATTCAAGACTTCGATCGATCGAAGTCCCAGACATTGATCGATCGATACCATTGCGGGTAAAAAGATTAAAAGCTGCAAAACCTAATTTTTATGCACTTTTCTTTTTCCCAAAAAACGCATCCCTAACTCATTCTAGCAGAAACTCAACAAAACTCTCCACCAAAACTGAAATCCATCCCTATAACTCAAGATTCTTACGCAAATCTTCTTTTCTTTCTCCAAATCAGTCATTTTCTTCACAAAATCTCATCATTCCATCCCCATTTTTTGAAAATTTCGTACTCTAACCCTCCAATAGCCCCCAAAACGAAATCTTCTTCCAAGAGGCAAAGAACCTCTCATGAGGGTGAAAGTGAGCCTCAACAATCTCCTCCATTTGTTCCAACTGGATCTAGGACGCAAGGATTGAGGAAGAAATCAACCTCCTCTCATGAAGCCATGTTAAGTGAGGTAAGGGGAAAGCTAACACTCAACAATTTTCCATGGCTCAAGTCCGGAGAGTATAGGATGCTTTGAAAGAGCCAACGGGTACAGGTAAATTTGCTTACATCTCACTTAGAGCTCAATTGCTATTCAATGAATGGGAAAACAAGAAGAGGTCTACCATTCCATTAAAATTGTTCAAAGTTGAAGATATTGTGAGCAATGAGGAATGAAGGCCGATCATCAGTTGGTTTGATGATAAAAAATGGAGACCTATTTGGGAAGTTTCTCAAATGGAGTACATGTCTACCCATTACACTCGAATGCTTTATTCTAACTTATGGGTAGACTACCGAAATGAAGTACCATTTTCTTTAAATTCAGTGATAGATGGTCAGTTGTTAGAGTTTAGCATTAAGACAATAAATGAGTTTCCTGGCGTTCCTGATGAAGGTTAGGAAGATTTTGATTCGTGAAGGTGGGATACCTATAAGCATCAAATAACCGAAGATGAAGTAAAAACCTTCCTCGGCTTTCGTCCTTCAAAGAACACAAATGACATGCCTCTGGTATATTGTGTTTAACTTGCCATTGTTACATTCTGTATAAATGGCAAGCCAGCTAAACTTCCTAGCAACTTATATTTCTATATTACTTATCGTATTGCTATGAGGGAACCAGTGAATTTTGGTGAGATAGTATTTGCGAATATGATGGAAACCATCACGAAGAAATTAAAGGCGCTTCCATATAGCAATCTAATTTATAGATTCCTCAAAAAGGCAAATGTGGAGTTGGATGAGGAATATACAGAACAAATATCCAATAATGATTATTATACAAAGGCCAACATCCAACAAATACGTAGATCACGGAAGGAAGCGCAACGGCGGGGTGGTGAAAATGAACAGGAGGAAGAAGAAGCTGAAGATATCCCACCCACAAATCCTAGTCCTCCAACACAACCCACCGAGCCATCCACTAAACCCCTACAACCTCCAACAAACCCAGTTCTACCTCCCGAGTGGACAAGGGAAAAGCTCCAATGGAGGAAGATAGTGATTCAGAGGTGCCATTCGACGCGGAGGCTGAGATTGAAGAAACAAACCGTACTCTTAGTCAATGGGGAGAGGACTTAACCAAGGAAGCGTACGGATTGATGATTTGGACAAGGATCACAAAAACCTCCAGGAGAGAATCAAAACCTTAGAGACAAAGGTCAACACTCAAGTCACAACGCTGCAAATGGAGCTAAACGTTCAAAAGTCTAAGTACCAAAAACTAAAGACGAAACTTAAGGCGGCTATATCCGGATTGTGCTTCTCTTCCGATGAAGAATAGCTATCTTAGTTCTCCCCATTCCAATTGTAGCTTTAGGATTGACTTGGAAGTTTGAGTATCTTTATGTATCTCAAAACTTGGCATTCTCTTAATGATATCTTTCATTTTCTTGTCTTTTATAATTTTTTTGATTTTTTAGAAAGGGGGAGAAGTTGGATTTGGCATGGCATGGCATGGTTTGATGACATTAGAAGTTGCTAATGCTAAGGGTTGTTATTGGATTTGGCATGGCATGGCATGGCATGGTTTGGTGACATTAGAAGTTGCTAATGCTAAAGGTTGTTATTGAAGTTACTTAGTCTTCACATTGGTTGCTTGGTAGCATAAGTAGCATGAGTGTTTGATATGAGTTGATGAAGCATGAGTTAATTGAGTACTTACATTGCTTGTTTGGTATATAACATTTGATTTTGGCATGCTATTATGGTATATAAGTGGCATGGTTATAAGTAATGTTGCATGGAAAAAAATTTGAGGTTGGTATATGCTTGTGTAAAATGATTGATATTTACATTGTTAGACATTGTTACTTTGCTATGCTAACTCACATATTGAAAAGATGAAAATATGAAATTTGGTGCATGGGTTGAGGGGAGCATTTTGATATTGTCATCATATTTATTGATTTTGGGAAGATTACATGTTGAGGGAGAGTTTTTGATGTGTTCATATGATGAGAGGGCATGGACTAAGGGGGAGTTGTAAGTTTAGATGTAAATTTATCAAGCAAAAAAATCTTGTGAATCATGGTTTTGAAATCATCAAAAAAAGGGAGACTGTTAAGATATAAAATGTTTTGATGATGTAAAGATGTTTTAAATAAGTTAAATTGACGCTTGAGACTTGATGCAAAATGAGAAAATTACACTATGTCAAAAATTGTTGAGATTGGAACTTACTGTCCAACATCGATCTCTCAGACTGAGGACATTGAACGATCGATGTCACTTCAGTCTCTCCAAAGAGAGACTTCGATCGATCGATGTCAGGCAGAAAAGTTTCTGTCCAACATCGATCTCTCAACCTGAGGACATCGATCGATCGATATCACTTCAGTATCTCTCAAGAGAGACTTCGATCGATCGATGTCAGGCAGAAAACTTTTTGTCTAACATCGATATCTCAGTCCAGGGGACATCGATCGATCAAAGTGACATCAGTATTTCCAGGGGAGACTTCGATTGATCGATGTCAAGAAGTTTCAAAACTGAAAATTTTTTAGAGGACATTGATCTCTCCCCATGCACTTCGATCGATCGATGTCCCCCAAAATTCAAATTTTTATGAAAGTTGGAACAAAATCCAAGGGAGATTCATTGTGTTTTCTCTATCCAATCTTGCTCAAATTTCTTGTAGACTTTACTACATCAAAATACATGCTTCCTTGACTATTACATCCATGTCTAAGCAATCCTAGGTTGGCTATTGAGGATCAAATCACTCCATAGGGTGGGTGAAGACATTTTTGGACACTTGACATTTGATGTAGTTGAAGACATGGTGGAGGCTTCAAAAACGTGGTGAACATCATCTATAAATGGAAGAAGCTTGGATGAGGCAAATACACACTTTCACCATCATCAAGCTTCATCATTCATTGTAGTATACTTCTTTCATATTTGTAAAAGTGCTTAAAGATTGTTAAGCCTTTCTTTGTTCTTCATTGTTGTATATTGAGAGAGATAGAGTCTAACACAAGAGAAACCATAAATATTTTATCTCTTGCTTGTGTTTAGACTAGTGAGAAAGTGTGAACCCTACTATTTCCTTCAACCCACTATGAGAAAGTTCTTGAGAGAACTTTGTTGAAGCTATGAGGTAGCAAGAAGTTGTTCCTCCTAGAGCTGTAGTTGTTATAGTTGCATAAGTGTATTTTGTGCAAGAAGTTTCTGTTGTGTTTGCTTACACTAAGATATTAGTGTAAGTTTTGTTGTGGTTGTTCTTATTAGCTTTAATAAAAAGAGTAGTTGTTGAAAATCCACTTTGGCAACAAAGTGGTAGTGAAGTAGAATCATTTACGATTCGAACCACTCTATATCCGGT
>AP025057.1:24918634-24983652 GCA_036186865.1 Eustoma russellianum
TGTCTTGTGATGCCTTTGAATAAATTTGAATGCTTTAGGTCATTAATTCCCCCCAAAACTTCAGCCACCAATCTGAAATTTCAGATTCAAAAACAGAATTTTCAGCTTTGTTTGGTCTTGTCTTTGACTCCTTAATTTGTGGATCTTTGTCTTCCATCATTGCTTGGTCTTTCTTCATCAATTATATTATAATATGAACTCCTCCAAGGCTCCCAACATGCTGTCCCAGCTGCCCCATCTGGTCAGCCAATGTGCTGAATTCAAATCTGAATTTTGCATGGTAACAATGTAGAATTCTTCATGAACATGGTAAATTTCTTTTACCATTTTACCTTGCCTTCTAGAACCTTTCAAGATATGTCTTTGGCTGTGTAATTCATGTATAATACATGAATAAATACATGTGGTATCATGTAGCAAATAAATGTTCCATGTACGATGATGTAGTAACTTCAAATTTCAACTTCCGTTGATTGCTCGGTTTTTCTCCGTTTTGTCTCAAACCTCTTTAACATATAAAATGTGTAATGTAACATGCAATATACATATTAATATGTATAATCTCAGCTCCAATGTGTATAAGATGTTCGGCCAAGAGGCATATCAATTTTGAGTTTGATTTTCAGAGAAATAAGGAAGATGATGGAGAATTGATATATGTGATTGTTTTGTGACTTTGGTATTGATCTCTCCATGTAGTGCACGAAATTTTTGAGTGTTGGAAATGTATATTGGCTGGCCATCTTCGTATGATAACTATATGATGTGTCGGAGATGGCTCGGTAGTCATATGATATGATACATTTCGGTTTTTGCACTTTTGTCATGTCGATGTAATTTTGGAAGTTTGATGACATGAAGTATATGACTTGAGAGTATCATGGATGTGTATATGATGTATATATGACTCTCTTGTCGTTGACATATGTTGATGACATGTTGACGAAATGTCGAGATCGAATAATGTAGCTTGTCGTCTGAGATAGAATATATGTCGTATGTATATCCATGAGATATATGTATATGCCGTGAGACTCCAAGAAATATATATGCCATGAGTATCCATAAGATATATGTTTAGAGTGTATATCCAAGAGATATATGACGTGTGTCCATAAGATATATGTCGAGATATCCAAGAAATATATACGTCGTGTGTCGAGATATCCAAGAAATATATATATACCATATCCAAGAGTTGTATGTATGCCGTGTATATCACCTGAGAATGAATACAACAATGTTTGCCATATGATTTAAGCTTTAACGCTTCATGGCTTGTTAGTACAACAGTGATAGATATAGGCGTATGCATTTTGAAATCTCATAACATTTAGATCATGTAATCATGTAACATATAAATCATGCAATTGTAAATCATTCAAACCATGATTTCTCAACATATACATGTTGTACACGCCTATACAGCTGAGATGGAGCATATGTGGAGCCTTGTTGGCATATTGATTGGTCAAGAATCAATCATACAATGTTGGTGATTTAAAGAAAGAAGCTACAAAAGGTAATGTTTCAAATTTTATCTCATTTGAAACACATGCTGAAAATTTCAGCATGTGTAGTTATGGCTGGCCGATTTTCATGATTAATGAGCATATAATTTGTGTCTTGAAACATGTGATCAATTGGAAGAAGAATTGGAAGTAATTTGAATAAGATATAAAGTCATAAAGTGTGATATCTTGAATATCACACATGCTGAAAAATTTCAGCATGTTGAGACTAATACACGTCTTAGGGTCAAAACTGTTTCAACCCATTTAAATACAACATATAAAGGGTTAGTGGTTAAAATTTCAGAGCAACTGGAGTTCAGTACAAATAGGAATAAATTTTTCAAAACAGTCTACCGTTTCTGGCAGATTCACGCAATCTGACCACCAACGATTTTTGAAGGGGTTAAAGATTGAATTTAAATCTAAAATTTTTAGGGGACACTCATAATATCTGAGGCTAAGTTATCTCAAAATTTCAGTATTTTTGAAGACCTACAACCTAGTTTTAAAAACGTTTTAAAACTGGTCCGGAAAACAGAATCTGTTTTCAGAAGTTGAGTTTTTGGTCAAAACAATTTTAAAAGCCACACTTTCCGCACCAACTATTCAACCCCCCTTCTAGTGGTGCCTTGCAGATCCTACATTAGCAACCGACATATACACCTTCTTGGGAACTTTCTTTCGTTCCGCATCTCCTTGAAGCATTACCTCTTCCATCTTAGCATTCTTGACTGTCACTTGCTTCAATCGACAATCAATGTTGGCGTGATACTTGGCCAACCAGTCCATTCCTAATATAACGTCGAAGTCATACATCTGAATAGGGATCAGTGTGGCAGAGAACGTTTGTCCTGCAAACTCTAATTCACAATCCCGATACTGCTTGTACAAAACCATAATTTGATCTCCGACCGCTTGAACACGGTACGGAGTTTCTAACCACTCAGGCAAATTAACAAGGTGCTTAGTGAATCTCTTTGCCACAAAGGAATGGCTTGCCCCGCTGTCGGAAAGCACGTTGGCAGGTATCTTATTTACTAAAACCGCACCTAAGACCATATTAAGTTTTACACAGGGAGTTAAACATGTAGAGACTTAATTAAATAAGAATTTAGACTTAATTTAAATTGTACCTGCTACTACTTCAGTGGCTTCCTGTACGTCAATGTCTGTCATGAGATGCACACAAGCATTCGCTCTCGGCTTAGCCCTCGGCTGCTTAGCTGCTTCTCCCGGAGTATTTTTCTTCATCTCAGGACAATCTTTAATCATATGGCCCACCTGTCCACATCGGTAACATGCTCTAGCCAACTTTCTGCATTCTCCAACATGCCTCTTGTTGCAGTGTGGGCAAATACCCACAGCCTATTGAACTACTGGATTCTGCACTGGACGTCTCTGAAAATTCCCAACTGGGCCCCTCTTCGGAATCTTGACACAACATCTAGGTCTGCCACTAACTCTAATCTCCTCCTTTGGCCTCTTGCCTCTATCAGACGATCCTACACTAGCTTCTCTTGCTGCTACCTTGCGGAAGTCACTCTCGACGCGAAAACACGCATCCAACATGTCCTTGTAAGTTTTCATTCCCGCGTTCACTGTTGCCGATTGTATGCTTGGGTCCAAACCCCTCTCAAACATCGTCATCTTAAGGAAATTATCAGACATAATTGTAGGGACAAACTTACCCAAAGCGTGGAAACGGTCCGCATATTTCGACACCGTCTTCCGACCCTGCTCCAATCTGTCAAACGCTCTGATCTTGTCTAGGATTACCGTATCAGGTACATAATACTTTAGAAAAGCATAACAGAACTTTGCCCACAAAATAGGTGGAGTCATTCTCAATACCATTCCAGCCCACCATTCGCCAGCTTTGCCACATAGAAGGGGTGTGGCCACATCTACCTTTATTTCCTCAAGCACTTGCACCAGCCGGAAAAACTTTTCCACCTCAGCCAACCAATGCTGAGCCTCCTCGGGGTCAGTACATCCCCCAAACTCTGGAACCCTCATCTTTCTCATTTCTCCATTGAAGAACCGGATATTGTGCTGCGGTGGTGGAGGAGGCGGAGACTGCTGCTGCTGAGCAAACCCCTGTGCAATCACCGTTAGTGCGTCCATGAGGACTTGCGGTAGAACCACTTGTGGTGGCTGGGTCTCCTGTCCTTTGCAAGAGTTTCCTGTGTTATCTCTTCTTGGAGGCATTTTCTCTGAAAGATCAATGTTCCATTAGCAACCAGTAGGTACCAGATGTTACTGAAAGCTTGAATGCGTTAGAATAGGTGAAGTATGAAATAAGAATGTTAATACGAAAATGAGATAATAAACGCGCTCGCACACCCCCAACCCAGATCATACTTAGACTCTAGATAATCAGCACTTATGCCTAAGGATCAAAATTAAGGAAAAATCACATCTGAAATTGCTAAAAGATCATGAACCTAAGTTTTCGAGATGGATTCAAAGCCTAGGCTTTGATACCACCTATAGCACCCCGGCCCAATACTAGACATCGGTACCAGTGCACCCGCCATAGTCTACTACGAGAACTATGAAGCATCAAAGCAGATCAAGCACACGTCATCCACCTACTTCATTACCCCCGACTCTTTCTCCTACCTCTATTGAAACAGAATGGTTTCATGATCTTTCATCGATTGGTTATTCCAAAAGAAATATAGCGGAAATAAAATGTGTTCGATGAACTGCCTAACATATCCTCCAATATAACATAATAAACATCAAGTCTTTCAACTTAAAAGAGAATGAACAGAAATCTATCCACTTCAATGACCATCATCCCAATGTGCCCACTCGCAGCCGTCTTATACAAAGATCATTCCGTACTCCGGCTCACCTGAAAAGAAGATGGAGAACCTATTCTTAGCGAAACATTGACAGCAAGTAACCCATCTATACACCTTACAGGATCAAACACAACGAGTCACCAATATACAAATCATTGCCCAAAATAAAGTGCTCGGGTTAGCAAATAACATCTTTATAACAAATCATCAAAACCAAATAAATCACATAAATGATATGCGAATACGAAACAAACTTTTATCTGGCAAGACAAACTACATAAACAAATCATTGCGAATGTCAACTCTTGCATGTGAAGTCTTATGCTTCGTGACACATGATGCATGTACTCCTTTAAAACCACACACAACATCCATGCATATGTCTTCTTTCGTAAACATGTCATGCGTGTCATTTCACAAAAATTTTTCACAATTCTTCTTGTCATATTATTCACGTAGCAGAACTTTATACTATGTGGTTGATCAATCCACAGCAAACAGAACTTTATACCCCATGCTGAAAAGTCCATGGCCCCATAACATAACTTTATACCCCATGCTGATAGGTCCATGGCCCCATAACATAACTTTATACCATGCTGTTGATTCACAGGTCACGCTTTTATACCCTGCTACCGCAGGCGTGACTTTTATACCCTGCGATCAACCAGCAGCCATAGCTTGTCTTTCGAAAACTTTTATCCTCTTTTGCAAACACTTGTTCTTTCGCAAAACAAATCTCATGTCGAAATGCAAAGTGTTCATGTCATGATGCAAAATGCTCATGTTACGTCATATCAAACATGTAAACACACACACACACGCTTTGCATATCAGGTACAAGATCCTGAACCCCAAACACACCACGCTCGTACCCTTTCAAGTCATTTCGTATTAAAAATACACGTCGGATCCATTCTTAACCTTACTCATTCACACTTAACATTTACGACTTAAGTACACCTCAATACCCTTGTAGTTTATGAGCAAAGGAAGAGAATAAAGGTATCTGACACTCATGGAGCACTTAATGTGTCGAAAGGGACTTCCAGTACACTTGGAACACCTTCATGAGGCGCCTAATGTGACATAAATCGCCTATTCTGGCCGTTTGAAGTGTTCTGGAATGTGCTGGTGTACATTGAACACCTACATGAAGTGCTTCAAGTGACATCAAACAGCTTCTGGAGGTGTTTGAAATATTCTGGAATGTGCTGTGACACATCGAATGCCTACATGAAGCGCTTCAAGTGACATCGAACACCTTCTGAGGTGTTCGAAGTATTCCGGAATTTGCTGTGACACATTGAACGCCTACTTTAGGCGCCTAATGTGACATTGAGCGCCTAAAGTAGGTGTTCGAAGTGTACTGACGACTTCCAAAACTGAAAACTTCTGCAACAACTTCCCTCCTTCACTCCTTTCATCTTAACACCTAAAATTCAACCTTATTACTTGAATCCGTCATGCATAAGACACCACTAACATCGATTGATCCTTATGAATATCAAATCATGCCCACTCTAAGCCTTCCATCATTCACATGTTCCAATATATCCTTAAACCTTTCAACATAACAAATCTCCAATATCCCATCATTCAACCCTTCAAATATTCTACAGATCCACTCATATCATCTAAGGTACAGTTAACAAACACAAGAACGTATAACAAGACAATAAACACATCACGGATGACACTTTTATGTGCATGTTTGACAACAACAAAGCACCACACAACTATTCTAAGAAATTGGCCCAAAGAACATGACTTTACCCAATCATCACAACGAAATACATAAAAGTAGAGCATCAAACATAATCACATCAAAATTACCAATGTTTGATCCAATTTTCTCTTTATAAGAACATAGGGCCTGTTGAATCAAAATTTGCATAAAGCGTATAGAAAGATTACTTGCCTTTGTTTCTAGTTAGTCTTACGAGTGTACTGCAGGATTTCAGGAAAGATTGAACCTAGATCGGTTGCTCTTTCTTCCTTTTCTTCTTCTCTTCTTCTCTTTCTCTTTTATCTTCCTTTTCTCTCTCTTTCTCCACCCGATTTCTCCCTCCTTCACTACTTGTAACCGACCCTCTAGTGGTTTAATGGTCTAAGGGGAAGTTATGCTCTCTTTATTTAACTTCCCTTGTATTTAATTATGGAGGGCAGTTTTGGTATTTTGGCTAACTTCTTAATTCAAACTTTTTAATTATTTTTATCACCTACAATTCATTCAACTAATCCTCATAAACATATGCAATTAATATAATTGCATTTTAGGTTGCTTGCTAATTATTTAATATTGGACCCGAAAATTACGGGATATGACAACATGTAAGAATGTAAAGAAATAGCAATTTATAGCATATAAAAATCATGCATTTCAAGTGCCTTCCTAAGGATTATTGATTCAACCCTTTGCAAATGTACCTTTTGGTACCCAAACTTAGGTGACCTTTCTCGGTCTTCCAAAAGGTAAGAAAAGAGATGAAGAAGCAATATAACAGATGTTCGGTGCAAATCCGTTTGGCCTTTGGCCAAGAATGCCATCATGCACATGGTACGATTTTCGTTTTTGATATGCCTTTGTGTTAGTGCGCAATGTGCATGATCTAGATGCATTTCTGTTATATGAATGTCGTGTATGCATCAATGGTTTCCTTTCATATTTATATGCACATAGTTATACCTTGCACGTGATGAAAAAACAAGAGTGCGATGAGACATAATGCATGGTGTACTAGAAGTCTCTTTAGGTTGTACACTTGTCTTGAACACATCCGGTTTCTTACATGAGGATAAAATAAAATTTTTTGACTTATTTTGTGTTTCATTTTCCTCAACATATCCTAATTCGGTTTTGTCACTTGCATTCTTTTGTGAGGAAATGAGATGATCTAGAATGTTCATACTCGAATCGAATTGTTTTACGGTCTTTTTTAAATCTGCGTTTCTTGATTTCAAGTATGAAATCTCGACTTTCATCTCAATGTTCTCGGATTTTAAGGAGGAAATCTCAGATTTTAATGAATTTATCATGCAAGACGACTCTTCTTTTGAATCGTTTAATTGAGACATAAGATTCGTGTTAGAAGATTCTAACAATTTATTGTCTTCAATTAAACATTCCTTTTCTTTTGCAAGAGCCTTAGAAAACTAATGAAACTCAAGATATTGACTAAACAAATCACCATAAGAGGGTTCGGAGTCAGAATCAGAATCAGAAGATACCTCGTTTGATGCTTTGGATGCAAAGCATACTTGTGCCGTCTGTTCTTCGGTATCATCAGTCTCAGAGTCAGATGAGTTACTCCAAGTGGAGGCTTTGAGAGCTCTTCTTGAATTCCTTTGTCTAGGTTCTGAGACGGGTCTATTTTTGTCCCAATCCTTGTCACGGTTTTTTATTTAGTTTCCCACATTCATAGCACTTTACGTCCTCATTATTTTGATTTCTATGATTCTTAGATGAAGTAGGCTTAGGTTTGTTCTTAATCGATTTTCTCATGATCTTTCTTAATCTTTTAGCCAAGGTGAATAGATCTCCATCATCGGAATCTGTGTCACCATTCGGATGGGAGACTCCTTAGCACCTTTTGTACCTTTTCCTGTGTGGAAAACGCTTTTCCAAGAGACTCAAGAGAATTGTAGATGTTAGTCAAGTGTAAGTCCATATCAACAATAGATTCATTTGGTAATAACTTGAAAGAATCAAGAGTGGACATAAGCATATTTCTTTTAGACTCTTTAACTTGACTAGTCCCTTCGTGTTTCATTTCAAGAATTCTCCACATCTCTTAGGCACTCGAGCAATTATACACATAACTCGATTCACTTTTACTCAACTTGTTTTTAAAACAAGTTGATGGCTCTAGCATTCATACTTAATTTCTTTTGTCATCACTAGTATATTCTTGTTTCAGTTTTACGATCTCTAGTGCGACACCATCAACAGCAGATAACATAAAGGAATAAAAGGACCATCTTCTATAATTGACCACAAGTCTATATCAATGGCCATAAGAAAAAGTTTCATTCTAAGTTTCCATTGTATGAAAGACTCACTTTCAAAAAGAGGAGGCCTTTGACTCGACATACCTTCTTGTTCGGTCTTGTGACTAGTGGTTGCCATCTCACAAAGATCGTTGGATCCTCTTGTCGTGAGTGTGCCTGCACTCTGATACCACTTGTAGGACCTGTATAGCACCACTAAAAGGGGGGTTGAATAGTGGGTGCGGAATATTTGGTTTTTAAAAACTTTTGAACCAAAAACCTCACTTCTGAAAACAGTTTATGTTTTAAGATCCTTATTTGAAATACTTAAAAAACCTAGTTACAGACCTCCAAAAATTATAAAATTCGGTTATAATCTACTTTCAGATGTTCTGAGTTTCTCATAAAAAGTTCAAATCAAAATTCCCTCCGAACCCCTTGAAAATACGTTTTGGTCAGATTGCGCAAATCTGCCAGAAACAGTACTCCAACTTAAAAATTTATTCCGAAAAATTGGTGACTCCAAATGGTCTGAAAATTTAATTACAAGACCATAAAGATATATATTTTAATAAGTTGAAACAGGTTTTGAAAATTCCTTTTGGAAGTATGTCAATCACGTTGATGATGTCAAGCTTTGTAACTCTGAAAATCAGATTGCACTAGTCTCATAACTATTCAAGTTTAACTAACTTGTACTTATCCAAATGAGTTGAAACTTTCACCAAATGAAAACTAGGAGGTGTGGCTATGTTTATGCAAAATTTTATGATTTTTTAAATTCGTTTGCTATTTTTACTATTGCAATGAAATTGATGCAGAATGCTGAAAACTGAAAGTAAAGTGCAGTAAAGTAAAGACACCAAGGATTTTATACTGGTCCGGTTAAATCAACCTACTCCAGTCTTCAAGGACACCTTCTTCGGTTATCACTAAACACAATAAACACCTTACCACAAGGGTGACTGGAGTTACACACTAACTCCACCCTTTTACAAACAATATAATCGAGCAAACGAATCACGGACACCACCACCGATTGAATGAAGGTTTGATCACACCTTGATCAGCCTTTTACAACAATGAATGAGTGTAGGTGGTATATTAAAAGCCTATAAAATATTTAGAATATATGAACAATAGACTTCAAAGAGGAAGAAGAAGAAAGAAGGGGAGAAGAAAGTAGTAGAGCTTCTTGCACTTGAGAGAATATGAGTTGTAGTCTTAGCCTTGTTTGAACTATTCTCTTTCTTTTATTCATGCTTGGCTGCCCCCTAGGGCTTCTTCCTTCATTGAGAATTCTCTTTAATGTCCTTGGAAGATTGTCTTGTGTAGAGATGACACTATCTTGCTTACTTGGCACACTATGATTGGAAGGTTGAATTGACCTTGCTTACTTGTCAGTTGATGACTGGTCCAACGTGGCATCCTTTAATGAGCTGTAAAATCTTCAATCATTTAAAGTTTTGGATGCAAATAAAGAAGCATTAAGTCACCAAAATCGCCTACTATGGCATGTGCTGAAAATTTTTCAGCATGTGTTGTACTTTTGAATTCCTTCCATATTTAGTGCCCTCCTTTATGTCACTAATTTATTTGGCATATTCTCCACCAATTGAGATGTAAAATAAGCTCCACCTTGGCTCCAAAATGATGTAGTAGGCGTGTGTATGGAGCTACACATGTGCTGAAATTTCACTTCGGTAAGCTTTGTCAAATAAAGCACAATATTTACACATATATGGTAAATTACAATCAGCCATAATTTAAATTTTATAGAACACTTTAGCATGTATTGAATGTGTAAAAGTGTCTAGATACATGTTACATCTCATGCCAAAAAACGTTCCATGTGTTGTGCTTGTAGACAACCGAATTTTCGACTTTCGTCGATTACGCGATTTTTCTCCGATTAAATTCAAACTTCTTGCACATGTCATATATGTTATGTCACACATAATAATCATAAAATAAAGTAACGTTTCGTTATAATTTTGTCATCACCATGACTTGTATCATATGATGTAAGACCTGAATATACTTATAAATATGAAGTGTATATAGTGGTGTGACATCAACGTACGTTTGTAAAATATGTAACGTGTTGGTAGTACGGAGGAATATATGTGTATTGTGCCTTTTTAATAAAAATATGAATATATGTATAAGATATATATTATGGCGTGTGAAGAAGATAGGAAGGAGACCTTCCATTTCCAATTGTTGCCATAAAGCTTTGTCCAAATATATCTCCATTTAATGAACTAGTTAGTTCATTAACTTAAGCACTTCTTTTGATGAAATAATTTAGTTCATTTATTGTGGCACCTGAAAATAGTACGACAACAATTCAAACCACTAACACAAGGATGTTTTAGTCCTTTGCTCTAACCAGCTGAGCTACCTGAAACACTTTCCTAAAGTATGTAATGCTTGCCATATGATGTAACTTTAATGCTTCATGGCTTGTTAGTACGGAAACAATATGTATAAGCATACGAAGCATGTATATCATATAAACATGTCAAGGAATAATTTATTTGTGCATTTCGTAAACTCGTACAATTTAAATCATGCATTTGTAAATCATTCAAATACTTTTTTCTCAACATGTACTGGTGACATTTCAGATGTATTCGGATTTAGTTTTCTGTATGATGCATGTCGATTACGCATTGTATATTTATGATGTTTTTGTGATTTTGATACATTTTTATATCGACGTGCATATGAATGTTGTCGACGCGATTGTACTTCTCGTAGCATAGTATGACAGGTGCACCGTGCCTAGACCCTAGTCCCAGACGGGGCGCTACAGGTGGTATCAGAGCCAAGGCTCCAGATCCACAGCGGACAACATAAAGTAAGCAACGACGTGTATTAGGCTATGATCGTAGAATCTAAGTTTATAATTGTAGAACCTAAGCAATGATCGTTGAGTCTAAGTGTATGATTTTAGACTGAGTGTGATAGCCATAGCATATATCCCTTAGAATGGATTAATGAAATTAGCTGGAATAATTATGCACAACACACTAAAATCTGAAATTTTAATTTTGTTTATATATTAACTAACTACGTCAACATAACTGTTTGGAATAGGATTGCATCGCGACCCGATAGATGCACTCCACCACCTCCTTCACAAGGGTTACCACTGTTGAGAAATATGTTTGGATAGTTTTCAAAGTCATGATTTTAAGTGTTGAATACTTAAATAATGTCACACATGGTGTTAATGATAAAAAGTTGAATAAGCGAAGAAAAATTACATCGATCTCTCAGGCAAGGATACATCGATCGATGGATGTGCATAGATCCCTCACATCGATCGATCCATGTAACGCAGAGAAAAAATAAGACCTAACTATGAGATATCGATCTCTAAATTTGAGACACATCGATCGATCAATGTAGGTCAGAAACAAATTATGAAAAACCTCAATGTGAGACAACAATGTCTCAAGCAGAGGTACTTCGATCGATTGACGTCTAGGGTTTCCAAAATTTTTTTAAAATGTGATAAAATCGTTGTTTTCATTTTTACATGATTCATATATGTTTATTATATTTTTATTATGTGATTTTGATGAATATTATGATTTGTGACTAACATGCCCTGAAAGTTTGCACAACGTACCAAAAAAGGGCAAAAGTGGTATTTTGAATTCTTGTAGGTACTTAACATGGTGAAATGATTCAAGGATTTCTTCATCTCCTATTTATTATCACAAAGGTGTTATCATTTCTATTTCTTGCCATCAGGGTCATTTTCAGAATTTTCTCTCACTAGGGGCATTTTGGTCATTTTATCCTCCGAGGGCAGTTTCGTCATTTTACTCAAGGAAATCTCTTAAGTATCTAATTATCTTCATTATGATGTTCATTTATGGTATTCTTGAAGACATTTGGTGTTTTTAGGTTATATTCTCTTATTTGGTGATATTATCGACGGTAGCGGGATATGTGACGGTATTCGATGTCACATTCTACTTTTTTGTTGAAGACCATCTTATATATCTTTTTGGGGATTCTTATTCATCATTTTTTAGAGATTTTAATAGTGTTATTGGTGCAAAATCCATCACAACATATAAAGGAGAAAAAATGGGAATTTTGATATTATATGTTGACATAATCTTGACAACGCTTGCGTATTATTTTCTCTTCAAATACCTGACATTGTACACTTTATTAATAGCTCAAAAACATGTATATACAGGTTGAGTTGAGGTCTTATCCATTACATGACTTGATGGCAAGTGGACCAATCAAAAACAGGATAGTTGGCGAAATTGCCAACTTGGAAATATTCAAATGGTAGCCAACTGCTACAAGGCTGATTTTGGGGCTGTTTTTATCCAAAAATTGCAGCCTTGACATGCCCTATTCTCATGGCAAGAAGTTGGGGCATTCTTGTGGGATATTCCCTTCTTATTACGTTCATTTTGCAACATATAATCAAGACATTTCCATGGTGGAAAAATCGGCCAACATGAGAATTCTAAGGTGGACCAATCATGTTTCTTTATGTTGCTAAGTGTGCAAGGTGATTATGTGGCCAACTAGTGATGTGAAAACAACTAAGACTTGATAATGAAGATGTTGACAAATAAGAGGTCTTACCTTCAGGGCCTATTTAACACTATAAATAGGAGGCAAAGGTGAAGAAGAAGAATACACAACTTTGAAGCAAACTTGAAGATCATTCTTGCTATTCTCTTCTTGATTCATTCTTTGTGTAGCTAAGGTGTTTCATTTCTTGTTATTGTTTACCCACATTATACACACAACTTGTGTTGATTTTGTAAGATTGGTTAGCCAAGTTTATAAGGCTACCACAACAGGTTGTAGAGGTGCTGCAACCTAAGTTGCATAGAGTTGATCATTCAAGTCTTGAATAGGGTTAGTGTTTAGCCCAAAGATCAAGCTTGGTTCTCGTTGTATTGATGTTCATTTCATAGTAAAATCCAGGAAAAGGTGTCCTTGAGACTGGAGTAGGTCACATTGACAGGACCAGGATAAATCTTTGGTGTTCTTGTCTTCTTCCATTCTTTACTGTTTTCTGTCCATTTTCACTGCAGTTTTCACCCAGGTTCATACGTCTTGAAAAAATACCAAACCACTTTCAAAATTTGTAATTTTTATTCTGCTTCAGACTATTAACTTTCGTTTGCAACAAGGATCACTTGACATGAGCAAAGGAAAGTTATTCTTATGGTCATTGAAAGATAACTGTTCCATTCTTGCTACAATGTAACTAGTTTCAAGGAAACTTGAATTCTTATTTTATCAAGCATAGTTTCTGGTCAAAGCCTTTTTTAAACTTAAACTAGACATCGTAACAAGTATTTTGAAATAAAGGTCATCCTTTTTGGTTAAGTAATCAAAGCAAAACACATTTTCAAAGTTCAACACTATTCTGTCCAATTATGTCCAGAATGACCATCTGAATCATTTTATTTGTTTGAAGGGTCAAACGACTTATTTTAGTCTCATTTTTGGACAGAGTCTAGTCAAGATATTGAAATTAATTTCTGAAAAGTTGCATAATTTTTGGAGTTTTGTACACTGAGTTGAATATTTCAAAAACGGGTACTGAATCTGAGTAGCTCTCAGATTCTGTTTTCAAAGGGGGTTTTAATTCAAGTGTAGTAGTGTAATTTCCGCTAACCACTATTCACCCCTCTATACTGGTGTTATTGCAGGTGTCATGGTCCAACAATTGGTATCAGAGACAGGACAACACCACTCTAAAAAGTGACATTAACAATGTTCTAAGAAGACAAGGCTAATACACAAGAATTTGTTGCAGCCTGCACATCTCAAATCAAAGGTACATCCAATGGCCATAATTTCTCACAAAGGTGGTTGGAAGATATCTCTACACAACGCCCTCCTCTTTTTGATGGTAATAATTTTGTACATTGGAAACTTAGGATGAGGCTATTCTTAATGGCTATAGACATTGATTTATGGTTTATAGTTGAAGATGGGCCGTAAATTCCAATGAAAGTTGTACAAGTAAATGGTGTAACACAAGCAGTAGAAAAGTATAAAAGTGAATGGTCTATAGAAGACAAAAAGAAAATGTCTATGAATGCTAAAGCCATGCACTTACTTTTAAATGGACTAACGGCCCCTAAAGCAAGATATGTGTCAAATTGCACTAGTGCACACGACATGTGGAAATCACTAGAATTAAAGCATGAAGGTACTAGCGGTATAAAAGAGTCTAAAATAAACATGCTTATGATTGAACTTGAACCGTTTAAAATATTGCCGAACGAATCCATAACATCTATGGATTTGAGAATTACTAACATTTTCAATGCACTTGAAGCTTTAGATAAATGTTTTACCAACAATGAGAAGGTTCACAAAGTGCTATGAAGTCTTCCTGCTGAATGGGATCCAAAGGTGACAACAATTGAGGCGACAAAGTCAATCACTAAAATGGATGAATTGATCGGGTCACTTAAAGTTTATGAGGTAAAACTGAACTAACAAATATCTGAATCATCTAAATCATTTGGTAAGTCTATTGCTTTCAAATCAACTAAGTCACATATAAATAATGATGAAAGTAATACAATAATGAATTAGACGATGATTTAATATTAATAGCTAGAAAACATTGAAAGTTTTTCAAACGGCCTAATAGGAATGGAAAACAATCTTCTTCTTCTACTTCTTCTCAACTTAGGAAAAATAATTTGAATAACTCTAATAATAACAAATGCTATAATAAAGA
This sequence comes from Eustoma russellianum, assembly GCA_036186865.1. Classification (NCBI taxonomy): domain Eukaryota; kingdom Viridiplantae; phylum Streptophyta; class Magnoliopsida; order Gentianales; family Gentianaceae; genus Eustoma; species Eustoma russellianum. Next base: position 24,933,703 of record AP025057.1, read on the forward strand.
GTTAAAATGCTACGAATTTGGTCAAAAGGACATATCTCTTACGATTGTCCGACAAAGATAAATAATAATAATAAACAAGTCAAAGACAAGGAGCTCCAACGGTCAAAGGCAAAGGAGTCAAAAGCAAGAAAAGGAAAAAAGGCAATGAAAGCGAGCACGTGGAGCGACTTGTCCGACTCAGAATTTGAAAATGATGAAGCTCAAGTCCACTTTGTATCCAGTGAGGTAATCTCTTCTTCTGCTGTAGATTATGATAATGAAATGACATTTGATGAAATATACGAAGATTTTTTAAAGACGCATGCTCACTGTAAAAGGTTGTCTAAAGAGAAAAGAAACTAGCTGAAGAAAATGACAAGTTGAAGACGTCCAACTTGGAATTTTCCGATCAGTTAGAATCTTTTAAACAATAGTCTAGTAATACTCTTGATTCTCTTAAGAACAAAATTGAGTCATATAGGAAAAAGGAACAAACATTAAAAACAAAAAATAGCATGTTAAAAGGTAAAGTAGAAAGTTATGAAAATAAAAGATCACAACTTAAAACATCAAAACTAGACTTAGAAAAGATGTTAGAACAATATAAATCTGGCACAAAAATGCTTGACACACTTATATCGTCACAAAAATATGGAAATGATAAAAAGGGATTAGGCTATATAGAAGAAAATGACGAGTTAGGAAAAAAGACTAACTTTGTATCATCTAAGTCTAAATTATTAGTCTAAATTGCCATATAGTAAAACTATATCAAATGTACACATTTTGCCTGCTACTCCTCCTTCTACTCATTCCAAGGTAAAAATACAACATGCACCCACAAAAGAACCTTAGCAAAACTTTGCATCTAGACAACCTAGAAATTATGCATATATATATATCATCAGGAGAAAATTTTTGGCTGACGGCTGTGTATGGCCGCCACTCAATATTGGAGCGCAAAATACTATGGGCAGAACTAGAACATTTTCATGCGCAAAACATTCTTCCATGGTTAATTGGCGGAGATTTCAATACATTTAGAACATTAGATGAACATCGAGGAAGATCACAACCCTCTTTGCGTTCTCTTCAAGATTTCAATGACTTTGTCCTTCACTGCCATCTACAAGAAGTTCCCTATCAAGGCTCCAGATTCACATGGTCCGATGGTAGAGGTCTAGGTTGAGTCTGGCGACGATTAGATCGTTTTCTGGTTTCAACATCATACTTGGACTTATTTCCAGTCACAGCTGTCCAACATTTATCATGAGCAACTTCGAATCACACGCCGCTTCTTTTGTCCAGTGCTATTGAGAGTGTCCGAGGTCCAGCAGTCTTCCGCTATCTTGATGTATGGGAAACTCACTCTGATTTTGTTGATTATGTGTCGCATAGGTGGCAATCATATCCGACAGTTGGGGGGGATGTGGGGGCTACATCAAACATTGACCCTACTGAAGCGTGATTTAAAACAATGGGACAAGGATACATTTGGCAACATCTTTGACGCAATTACTCATGCTGAAACATTGGTAAAATCTGCAGAATTTCAGTATGATTCAATGCCAAAAGACACCAATCGCTCCATTTATAATCAACGTACAGCAGAACTTAAACTAGCGCAAAACCGAGCCTGTCTCTTCTGGAAGCAGAAGGCAAATATTAAGTGGTGGAAAGAAGGTGACGCCAACACTTCCTTTTTTCATTAGATGGTTAAAGACAAACGAATGAGGCAACACATCCGATGTATTCTGACAGTGGATGGAGTGGAATGTGCAGAGCCAAAAACAATAGCAGTGGAGGCATTTCGATATTTGTCGACATTATTTGCAGAAGAGCCCATCACAGACTGTGATGCCATCTTAAACTATATACCTACCCTGCTTGATTCAGAGGATAATAACATGCTAGCGGCCATTCCATCATTAGCAGATGTTAAAGCGGCGGTTTGGGATCTTAGTCCCACAAGTGCAGCGGGGCCAGATGGATACCCATGCTCATTTTACAGAAAATTCTGGACTATCATACAACATGATGTCCACAAGGCTGTCCAAGAATTTTATATAGGCGTTCGAATGCCCAAGCCCATTGCAGCGGCTACACTTATTCTCATCCCAAAAGTGGCCAACCCGCAGACTTTTGCAGATTATAGGCCTATAAGCCTTACAAATTTCATCTCCAAAGTCATCACCAGGCTGTTTGCGTCAAGACTTGCTATTCTCCTTCCAAAACTGATCTCTCCGGAGCAAGCAGGATTCATGAAGGGATGTGAGATCACAGAACAAGTGCTACTCGCCCAAGAAATGGTTCATGTTATGGACAAACATACAAGAGGAGGCCAAGTTGTCGTTAAGCTTGACATGGCTAAAGCTTTTGATCGTGTAAGCTGGCAATATCTGCAGCAATTATTAAGAAAGATGGGCATGGCAGATCGTTTGGTTCGAATCATCATAAACAACTTGAGTACCACAAACTGCTCAATTCTTCTTAATGGTACATTGACGAACTCTTTTACGCTTGGATGAGGAGTTAAGCAGGGCGATCCTTTATCACCCTAGCTTTTCATTTTATCCTCAAAAGGCTTCTCAAGAGGCCTTAAACAGTTGTTTCAAACGGGAAGCATCAAGGGCTTCAAAACAGGCCGGGTGGAGGGGGTTTCTCATCTGGGCTTCGCAGATGATTTACTAATCTTCTTAAATGGTGCTACGCGTAATCTGTATAATTTTCGAGCCTTCTTAGACGCATATCAGAAGGCATCTGGCCAACTAGTGAATTATAACAAGAGTCAGTTCGTCATGAGTCAAGGATCACAGTTGAACAATGCACTGCACACCCTCGGTATGCGATCTACTTCGCTCCCGCTTAAATACTTGGGCTCATACTTGTATAAAGGAATCAACCGAGCTAGGTACTCTTCACCCTTGCTGGCGCATTTCGATAACAAACTAGCTGCTTGGACTACAAAAATGCTTTCAATGTCAGGCCGCATAGTCTTAATCAAACATGTTCTCAGCACCATTCCAACACACCTCATAGCTAGCTCTAAGTTACCAAAGAGTGTCATCAACATTCTTAATTGTAAAATGGCTAATTTTCTTTGGAAGGGCGGACATCATTGGCAATCTTGGGCCTAAGTCTGTCGTGGAATTGATTATGGGGGCCTAGGAATAAGAAGTTTGGATAAGGTTCAGAAGTCATATGACTGTCAACTATGGTGGAAATTCTTTCATTCTGATAACTTGTGGGCAACATACCTCAGAGCAAAATATGGGAGACGCACTTCTATATATTCTCACATCTATGACTCATCAACATAGAAGCGAATATGTAAAATTAACAGCTATATGGAGCTACACACCACTGGGACACGTGATATGCTTAATTGGACGGCAGATGCACATGAGCAATTCTCAATCCGATCAGCCTACTCTGTCATCGCAGAACATGGGTCAAGAATCGCGGAAGCACGTTACATATGGTGGAAAACAGCCCACCCAGGACAGCAAATTTTCCTATGGAGATTATGGAATAACTCATTACCCTTGGCTAACAACTTGTGTGGATGGTTGGTCTTACAACCATCACAATGTAGTTTCTGTCGGCAGTAGCATGAACACCAAGATCATATATTCCTACATTGCTCTGAGACTCGGCCTCTTTGGGTGGAAATTGCGCTAACATTTTCCAGACCATTACCACATTCACGAACAATCAAAGCTCATTTGTTACGCTGGTGGAATACTTCTTCAGCAAACACTATGCACGGCCAATTAAGAGCTATTGTGCCATCAATAGTGACTTGGAAGATATGGAAGATTTATGCAGCCTGAAGATTTGGTGATGAAAGCTTCTCTCGACATAGACTTTATGACAGGGTAAATTCAACCATATATGATTGGTGTACTATAGTCAAAGACAAAAAATATGCAATGCCTATCCCTCATCTTATTCAGCAGCATTACTCTCCGGCATTCAAAGCCAAAAGAGCAACATTGGTCCGCTGGCGGCTTCCGCCCTCTGGGAAGCTCAAACTCAATACTGATGCATCGGTGGGTAACAGATTTACAGCAGGCGCCACTATTTTGTGAAACTCTGAAGGACGTTTCATCTCTGCTATTTGCTTTGCTCTTCCATTGGTACCTCCGTTGAGAGCGGAATTACAAGCCATGACATATGCACTTCTTTGCTATGCACTACAATATGATGTCATGATCTTGGAAACCGACTGTCAAGTGATGCTCTCACTTTTAGAGAGCCAGCATACGCTCACAGGTTCCTTAGCATAGGAAGTGGCCAGGGCTAAGCTTTTTCTTAGACTCAATAATTCATTACTCCAATACTACCCCAGGGAAGCGAATATATCTGCCCACAAGTTAGCCCGCTATGGTTTTCACTCGCAGGGATTAAGAGTATATCAAACAACTCAAGACCTACCATGTGAAGTTCGTGGAGCTTTGATCATGGACCTCCAACTGCCGAATTTTCGTCATTGATGGCTGATTCATTGGCGCTATTAACTGGTTGTTGCCTGTGTCTTAGTACGCTGGCAGCACTGGTGTGTTTGATCTCTACAATTTTTTCAATATGTGTATCTTGTATTCAGCTGTTTCTTACGCTAATATCTTTGATCACTGTGTTATGTTTGCCACTACTACACTTTATGCGGCTGAGGAGAGCAACAATGGCGAAAGGCTTCATGAGCTCTGACGGTTATGCCGGGAGCACCAACCTCAACACAAACCATCATCTGCTGTCGCCTTGGCTTAGTAGCCAGGGCGACTTGGGTACGCATACGGCTATCCTACTCTCTATCTTTCTATACCACTTTGCTACTGTACTCACCCTCTTGTTTCATGAGGTACTCAACATCAAAGACCACTCAGAGGCAGCACCGTCATCACCAAGTCAATGTCGATTCTTCCAGCTCACTGGCGATTTTTATCCTGCTTCACAGCGTCCAACACTTTCTTCTTTCAGTATCAGTGATGGTCGTATAAATATGTACGCTTTTTCCTTCGCCCAGGTTTTATCCACAAGGGTGGTTTTACTGGGCAAGGTTTTAATGGGGCATATCATATACGATTGAGATGCATCATTATATGCGATTTAGTTTACTTATTCTCATACGATGACTTTAGATGCTTGTAACTAAAGTTTGTAATATAGTTTTCCTCCGTCATAAGTGAGGCATTAATAAAATAAAATATTTTATTTAAATGTATATATATATATACACACACACACACAAATGTGAGATAATGGCTGCTTCTTCTCCCAGAAATTCGGACCTCCCCGCCGCCGCCGCTGCTACCGTGTGTACTTTTGCGTCGGTAGTGTCGGCTTCTTCCTCCTCTGTTGCGCCAATTGCTCCAAAGTCAATATCAAAACACAGAGGCCATCCATTGATTGCTTTTACAGACGATGAAATTGACGCTTTAGCCGCTCCATACCGGTTAACGCTCGTTGGGACTTTTTGGTATGGCCGGCCGCCGTTGAAGATCATCCACGATGTTTTTGATCGTATAGGATTTAAATCGGATGTCAAGATCACTCTTTTGGATCAGTCACATATATTGATGCGTTTTCTTCATGAACCGGATTATCTTCGTTGCTTTTACAGCCGTTCATGGACCATTGTTGGATGTTCAATGCGTGTCACTAAGTGGACCACCGATTTCGATCCCTCCTCCGACGCCCCCATTGTTCCAATCTGGATTGCTTTTCCAAATTTACCTGTTCATTACCATCAAAAGGAGGCACTTTTTGAAATTGCTCGTATTGTGGGACAACCCATCAAGCTTGATGTCGCCACTGCCGATGGACTCTGTCCTTCGGTGGCTCGGGTCTGCGTGGAAACGGATATTTCCATGGAGCTTCCTAAGAAATTCTTTTTGCAGAGCAAAAACAAAATTGTTTCGCAGCAAATCATTTACGAAGATCTCCCTTCGTTCTGTTCAGAATGCCGCCGCTTAGGGCACTCGGTGACTGCATGTGGCGGCGCTACACAAGAGCCTAGAGAAAAACCGCCTAAACCTACCACTCGGTGGACACCAAAGAAAGTTCAAAAAGATGCCAGCTTGCCTCAACCTAGTACGGTTTTGGATACATCGCAGGCGGTTACCCGCGAAAAAACTCTGAATTCTACCCAGCCGGAAGAGATAGATGACGTCACCAGGAACTGCAATCTGCCGGCTGTAGGCACATCGGTTCCAGGGGCACATCCGCCTGCCACTGCGCTGTTGCAAAATATGGATGACTGCGACCTCCCATCATCCCCTTATGTGATCAGTCACCCTAATTTGCATGAGATCCCATGCACGTCGATGGCGCATGAAAACGATCCAATGGATGACCCAGATATATGTCAAGTCTCAGATTCGGACGCAGACCATCTGGTCAACACGGTGGTTCATAACGATGCAACATCCAAATCAGCCTTTCAACAATCGATGATGGAAGCAGCTGACTCAATTACTCATCGTTTATCATCCAGACCGCCCCTCTCAAGTGATGAAGAGATTTTGCAATCTTATTTCGCTGGGCAAGCTCCTGACACTGAAGGTTTTATTCCGGTAGCCCCCAGACGCCGCCGTCGGCTTAAGACTGAGCTACCTCCGAGGCCACCATCCACGGTTGTTACACGCAGTGCTTCCCGTATGAGCTCCACTCCCCCAGCAACCTCCTCATGAATGCGCTCACATGGAATGTCGGAGGTCTTAGAACCTCTTTCTCACGTTTGCAGGTTTTGTTGCGTAAGTTAAAGTTGGACATCTTAATAATCATTGAGCCAAAGCAACGTCCATCTAAGCTTGTTCACTATCGTTTGACAATGGGATTCTCTCAAGCAATTGACACGTGTCAAGGTAATATTTGGATTTTTTGGAATTCTTCGTTGTTGCAACTAATAGATATTAATCACGGTTCTCAGACTTCTTTGCTTACCTTTAGTTATCGCCCTACACAAACAATCTTTGCATTGTCTGTGGTGTATGGAAGACATACAATATTAGATAGAAGACCACTTTGGGATGCCTTGCAGGAAGTTAGCAACAGCAATACAGTCCCATGGATCGTGGGAGGTGATTTCAACACCTTTCTATCTTTAGATGAACACTCTGGACGATCATCACCACCACTTCGCACTTTATCGGATTTTCAGCATTGTGTTGATGTTTGTGGTTTGCAAGAAATAGCTTTTCAAGGATCACCCTTTACTTGGTCTCGTGGGTCTGGCCAAGGGCGCATTATGCGACGACTAGACAAATATTTATGTTCAGTTTCTTTCTCCAGTTTGTTCTCTGATATGGTGGTGCGTCACTTATCTCGGGCTACATCTGATCATGCGCCATTGTTTCTTACTTGCACCATCTCTTCTACACCGCCCATTGCTCCGTTCCGATATATCAATGCCTGGTCTTTAGATGCGGACTTTTTAGCTTTTGTCAAAGACATGTGGCAGCAATATCCAACTACTGGAGGCATGCGTGGCCTATACTACAAGTTAAACAAACTCAAAAAAGAGCTCAAAAATTGGAATAAGCAAGTGTATGGTAACATCTTTGATAATGTGGCTCAGGCAGAAATTTCTTATCAGCGCGCAGAAACGGAATTTGATGCGGATCCTTCTTCTTCAAATCGCACTACCCTATCTTTGGCACAAGCACGGCTTATACAAGCAACCAAAGCTCAAACATCTTATTGGGCTCAGAAATCGCGTGTTAAATGGATTGCCGAGGGAGAGTCCGATACGGCATACTTTCATGCATTGGTAAAGGACAGGCATCGGCGCCTTCAAATCCGGGACATAAGAGATTCGTCGGGCAATATTCTTCATGATAATGCGGCACTGTGAAATGAAGCTGTCACCTTTTTTGAAACACTTTTCACGAAGGAACAGGTTTATGGGGTTTATGATTTTCTGCATCATATTCCTTCCCTTGTAACTCATGCTGACAATGATATGTTAATGGCCATTCTGGATGCACAAGAAATAAGGTCTGCCGTATGGACTTTAAGTCCCACCAGTGCCGCCGGACCCGATGGTTATAACGGTCACTTTTTCAGAACATGTTGGGAGATCATACACCTTGACGTTATTCTTGCGGTTCAAGAATTCTTTCTCGGAATTCCTCCACCACGGCAACTGCTATCCTCCGTGATCACATTAATCCCAAAAAAGTTGTCTCCGGCAACATATACTGATTTTCGACCCATTTGTCTATCTAACTTCATCAGCAAAGTTACCACTAGAATTATCGCCTCACGCTTGAATAACTTGCTGCCAAAAATTATATCCATGGAGCAAATTGGGTTTTTAAAAGGGCATGACATAAGTGAGCATGTATTGTTGGCCAACGAGATGATTCATTTGATAGATCGGCCAACACATGGTGGAAATGTCATGATCAAGCTTGATATGGCTAAAGCATTCGATCGTGTTGATTGGTCTTATTTAGAATCCATTTTAGCACGCTTTGGGTTTGCGCCACGGTTCATTCGTATCATAATGAACAATATGCAGCTGTCCAAGTTATCAATCAATGTCAATGGCACATCTTATGGTTTTTTTTCACCCACACGCGGAGTCAAACAAGGGGACCCTCTCTCCACTCTTCTTTTTATAATTTGTTCAGAAGGTTTCAGTCGTGGCATAAACAGATTATTTTCAGCGAATGAATTACACGGGTTTGCGCTTGGCCGAGTCTCCCCTGTGTCTCATTTGGCATACACGGATGATCTACTGATTTTTTTGAATGCATCAACATCTAATCTTCAGAAGTTTCAGTCCTTCTTACATGCTTATCAGCAATCTTCTAGGCAGCTAGTCAACTACTCAAAAAGCCAGATTGTTATGAGTTCTTATATCACTTCAACACAGCAGCAGAATGTAATCAGAGTTTTAGCCATGCAGCCGTCTACATTGCCCATTAAATACCTGGGCTCTTACTTATATCGGGGGATTAATAGGGCACCTTATTGTGTATCTTCGCTTCAGCATTTCGATGTGAAGCTTACTGGTTGGGCCAGTCGACTCCTTTCTCCGGGCAGCCGTCTGTTATTGTTACAAACCGTGTTGACTTCAATACCGCTGCACTATCTTGCTGCTGCCCGCCTACCTAAAAGTGTCATATCTACTATCAACAGAAAGATGACAACCTTTTTATGGGGCGCAAAATATACACGGTCTGCTTTACATAATTTATGCTATCCAGAAAGCGAAGGAGGCTGGGGAATCTGCAGTTTAGAACACATCCAGAGGGCTTATGACTGCAAACTATGGTGGTCATATCACACAAAGAATTCCATTTGGTCACAGTACATGCATTCTCGTTACGGCATGCGTTCTGATTATATTCCCCGTATTTATAATTCCCCAGTTGGAAAAGAATATGTTCCATTCACGAATTATGTCTGCAGCTCACAACAGACTTTCCCACACCGTTGTGGCGCTCTAGTCCTTCTGGTACATTTCGCCTGCGTCTAGCATATGACGATGTGCGGCCACATCGTGCCCAGTTGCTATCGCACAGGTTTATTTGGTGGAGAGGTATTCCAAATACAATTAGTATATTCCTCTGGCGATTACTACACTCTGCATTGCCGGTTGAAGACAATCTCCGCCATTTCTCTATCAACTGTCCAACTATCGGTCCATTCTGTCGGAGTGCATCGGCCATAGTAAATCATATTTTTCTCACTTGTTCCGTCGTAAAGCAGGTTTGGCTGAATCTCTCTTGGGTGCTGGATGGCCCTCCAATGCAGCAACAGAATATCCATTCGCACCTCCTGCAGTGGTGGCAAACCTCCTCGACAAAGTCTCTCAAAGGCAATTTTCGGGTAGTTGGGCCTATACTGCTCTGCTGGAACATATGGAAGCTATATACTAATCACACCTATGGTGATGGCGATCTGCCTGTCACAAAAATTTCTCAGCTTACACGGCAAGCATGTTATGATTGGTCTTCGTCACTCTCGGGATCTACTTTGGCGCAATATGTTCCATCCCTCATACAGGCTGGCTTCTCTCCAATACTTCGCTCCAAGCACATTACACCTTTAAAATGGCAGCTTCCTCCATCTGGCAAACTGAAACTGAATGTTGATTCTTCAGCTGGGTAATCATTCGCCACTGCTGGCTCTGTCCTGCGTGACTCAAGTGGACGCATGATAGCTGCTCTCTCATTCAGACTTCCGCTATTGTCTCCATTGCGGGCAGAGTTGCATGCTGTTTTTTATAGCATATTGTTCTTTGGGCTCCTTCATAGACACTTGCTAATTGAAACTGACTGCAGCCAGTTGCTACAACTGTCCAGTTCCCATTTCCGACCCTTACCAGAATACGCACGTCTTCAGGAATTGTTGGTTCTTACACACAGCACCATCTCATATACGCCTCGTGAAACGAACATGGTGGCTCACTATTTGAGTCAATATGCTCGCATGCATCCACTTCCTCAACGTTTCAATTCGGCAGATCAATTACCCTTCACGGCTCGTGGACATTATTATACTGATGGAGTCATTCATGTGCTCAGAACATAACAAAGGGGCCTATACAGTCTCTCTCGTTGCCTGCATTGCTATTATGCAGGCAACTCCGGTACGCGATGCCACTACTCTTTTGTTTTGCTTTCTTTTGATTCATTGGAGAATAGCTTTGCTTTGTTATCAGTTTCCCGTAGTCTCTGAACAACGGGCAACCTTGGTGTGTGTTTGGAGACACTGCTTCACTTTTAGTTGCGCTATTTCTTTACTACATACTTACACTTTTCTTGCTGTTTTGTGCCGAGGAACACTGCTCACGCTATGTTGGTTAATGAGACGGGGATCCACATTACTACATCAACAGTGGCTTCAAAGGGGAGATTCAACGAATTTTGGGCTGGACCTCCACAATCGCTCCACAGATCCATCGCCATCAACTATATTTGCATTACAATACGCATTCACTATGTATCAATGTTTAAGGTCCAATCATATAAATATGTACGCTTTTTCCTTCGCCAAGGTTTTATCCACAAGGGTGGTTTTACTTGGCAAGGTTTTAATGCGGCATATCATATATAATTGGCAAACGTACCCTATATCGGCTTTTGTCTATTGATTTTTGTTTCATGTACTTTATGTAATATGGTCACCTCCGCCATAAGTGAGGCTTGATTCTTAATAAAAAGCTCACTTTTATTTAAAAAAAATACAAATGTGATTAGGCAAAGTAAACAACATGCAACTTATTTTGATACATATAAACCGAAATATAGGAAAATTGCTCATAAGGCTTATAACAATACTTATGATTAAACTTATAAAGCACCGGTTAAGAAACAATATTATATATGCCTTATACACACTATGAAAATAGTCCACTTCACAATAATTATAAACAAAAGTATAGCATGTATAACAACATATCTTCTTTTAAATGGAATGGCCTAGTACATGTTAATCAGCTTTATTCAACTAATGTCAAATATGTGCCTAGAAGGTACATCCAAGTCTAGATACCTAAGAGATATTTAAACAAGGATGGTGCCCTTAATATTCAAGGACCCAAGTAAAGGATACCTAAAACTTTGTCTACATTTTAGGTAAATGGGAAAGAAGGCAAAAAGGAGAAAAAACCAAAGCATCTAAAAACCAAGTGGTTTTTAGATAGCGGGTGTTCAAGGCACATGACTGGCAACCCCAAGTTATTCACCAAACTGGAGCAAATCAAGAATGGAGGAAAGGTAACATTCAGTGACAACAACAAACGATAAGGTTGTTAGAAAAGGGACAATTGGGGACCCCAACACATTTCAAATACGAAATGTGTTATTAGTAAGCAATCTGTCTTACAGTTTACTTAGTATTTTACAACTTATAGATTCTAGTTATCATGTTTCATTTCTTCCTACTTCTTTTGATATAATAAACGATAAGGGAGAAATTGTATTAAAAGAAAATAGGGATGATAATATTTATACTCTTTCCTTAGATAACATGTTCGATGCTAAGGTTAAGTGTTTAGTATCACATGACCTAGATGTAAATTTATGGCATAGACGGCTAGGCCATATAGGGATTTTAACCAAAGAAAATTTATCTAAGAAGAACCTAATTAGAGGTATGCCTAAGTTAAACTTAGATAATTTTCAAATTTGTGAAACATGTACTAAATGAAAACATATAAAAGAAGCATTGAAACCAAAACATGAAGTGAGCACTACTCATGCACTAGAATTGCTTCACTTAGACTTATTTGGTCCTAGTAGGACAAGAAGTCTAGGTGGACACTACTATGTGTGTCATAGTAGATGATTACACACGATACACATGGACACTGTTCTTAACACACAAAGACGATGCTCCATTTGGCAATCAAAAATCTTATTAAACAACTTGAAAATCTTTACGAAGAAAATCTTAAAAGAATGAGGAATGATAGAGGTGGAGAATTTAAAAACAAAGATGTAGTTAAGTTTTGTGAATTACATGGATTAAACATGAATTCTCATCATCTAGAACGCCACAACTCAATGGAGTAGTTGAACGTAAAAATAGAACCATACAAGAAATAGCTAGGACTATGTTATGTGAAAACAAAGTACCTAGATATTTATGGGCTGAAGATGTTGTTAGTTGTGCTTGTTATATAATAAATAGGCTTTCTCTTAGAAAGAAATTAAATAAAATACCTTATGAGTTATTAAACAACAAACAACCTAAGATAGATTATCTTGGCGTTTTTGGATGTAAGTGTTTTGTGTTGAACAATAAGGATAATCTAGAAAAATTTGAACAAAAGTCTACTGAATATGTTTTTGTTGGTGATTCAGCAAACTCAAGAGCACATAAGTATTATAATCCGGCATCTAGAATGATAATTGAATCCAAATGTGAAATGTAATGAGAATGCATATTTTGAAGTTAGTGATAAATCTCAACATAAACAAGAAAAGAATGTTGAAAATATGTTTGATGATGATGACTTTTTACTTGAGCATGTACATGATCATCTAGAACCAACTCCCTCTGAACAAGACACGCATGAACCCTTAGGTGAAATGAACGAAGAAATTTTGCAATTGGAAGACAATACAACTAACTCGCAAGATGTTCCAATTGTATATGATAATGTTCACACTAATGAAACTTTTGAACAAGATGAGGGTGAACCTAGTCAACCTAGGAATTGGTGGTTTATAAAAGATAAACATAAACACCCTAAAGAGTTAATCATTGGTAATCCAAGTGATGAGGTTAGAACTCAGAGAAACATAAGTCAATCTGAAGGACATAGTTTAATCTCACACTTACAACCTAAGAATGTTAAGGAAGCCTTAGGTGATATATCATGGATAGATGCCATGCATGAGGAGTTAAACCAATTTACCCGAAAAAACATATGGGATTTAGTACCTAAACCCGAAAATAAATCCATAATAGGTACGAAATGGGTATTTAGGAATAAAATAGATTAATCAGGAAACATCACATGAAATAAGGCTAGGCTAGTCGCATAAGGTTATAATCAACAAGAAGGAATAGATTATGATGAAACCTTTGCACCCGTTTCACGATTAAAAGCAATTATATTGTTGCTATTGCAAGTCTAATCAATATTAAACTCTTCTAAATGGATGTCAAGAGTGCGTTCTTGAATGGATACATCCAAGAAGAGGTCTTTGTCAAACAACCCCCTGGATTCGAGGATCCAAAATCCTAATCATGTATACAAGCTTAAGAAAGCTTCATATGATTTGAAACAAGCTCCAAGAGCTTGGTATGGTAGATTTGCAAACTTTCTTATTGCAAATAATTATCAAAGGGGGGCCATAGACAACACATTATTCATAAGAAGAAAAGATAATGACCTATTAATAGTTCAAATCTATGTAGATGATATCATCTTTGGTTCAACCAAGCCTACCCTAGTAAAGGACTTCGAAGAATGCATGAAGCCAAAATTTGAAATGTCAATGGTAGGAGAATTGAAATGCTTATTAGTGTTGGACCTGTATAGCACCACTAGAAGGGGGGGTTGAATAGTGAGTGCGGAAAAAATTGGTTTATAAAAATTTTAAGGACCAATTACTCACTTCTGAAAACAGAGACTGCTTTCAGGACCCGTTTTTAAACACTTGGTTGACTAGGTTGTAGACTTCCAAAAATAGTGAAATTTTGACACAATGTACTCTCAGGTGTTATGAAGGTGTCATAAAAATTTCAGATTAAAACTCAAAGGTTAAGTCACTCATATGTGGTACGTGATCTGACTGTGTCAGTTTGGACAGAACCTGTACCTTAAAATGAAAAAACTTATTCCTATTTGGTGACAACTCCAAATGACCTGAAACTTTTATGAGATGACCCTCAGGATGTTTAGTATACTCAGTTAAAATAGTTTTGAAAAATTCCTTTGGGAAGTATGTCAACCAAGTTGATGTTCTCAACCTCTGCCAATCTGAAAAACAGATTTGCACTAGTCTCAGAACTATGAACGTTTGGATGACTTATACTTATCCAAATTTGATAAAATCAGTGGGAAATGAACCCTAAGACACAAGGCTATGTTTCTGCAAAGTTTTATGATTTTTGAAAATTATTTGCTATTTTTACCGAGATCATAAAAATGATGCAAAAACAGAAACTGAGAGTAAAAATGCTGAAAGTAAGAACACCAAGAATTTTATACTGGTTCGGCCAACGTGACCTACTCCAGTCTTCAAGGACACCTTCCTTGGTTTTCACTAGTCACCAAAGTCACCTTAGAATAAGGTTGGATAGAGTTATACACCAACTCCTTCAATCCAAACCTTTTTACAATGTTCTACACCAAGAACAACACCAAAGAATCACCAATCAGCACCACCTCACCAAATGAAGGTTTGATCACACCTTGATCAACCTTGTACACCAATGAATCTTATTTGGGTGATGTGTATGAAGCCTATACTGAATATGACATGTAAGTATGATAGGCTTTGGGTACATACAAGAGATGAATATGGAAAATGAAGTGAAGTCTTTCAAACACTAAACAGAATTTTGCACTTGTTGTTCTTGTCTTGTGTTGCTCATCTCTTGGCCTTTTTATAGCCATAACCAACGACTAGGAGGTTGAGAGGAGCCTCAAAATTTGATTTTGAATTGTCTTGTGATGCCTTTGAATAAATTTGAATGCTTTAGGTCATTAATTCCCCCCAAAACTTCAGCCACCAATCTGAAATTTCAGATTCAAAAACAGAATTTTCAGCTTTGTTTGGTCTTGTCTTTGACTCCTTAATTTGTGGATCTTTGTCTTCCATCATTGCTTGGTCTTTCTTCATCAATTATATTATATTATGAACTCCTCCAAGGCTCCCAACATGCTGTCCCAGCTGCCCCATCTGGTCAGCCAATGTGCTGAATTCAAATCTGAATTTTGCATGGTAACAATGTAGAATTCTTCATGAACATGGTAAATTTCTTTTACCATTTTACCTTGCCTTCTAGAACCTTTCAAGATATGTCTTTGGCTGTGTAATTCATGTATAATACATGTATAAATACATGTGGCATCATGTAGCAAATAAACGTTCCATATACGATGATGTAGTAACTTCAAATTTCAACTTCCGTTGATTGCTCGGTTTTTCTCCGTTTTGTCTCAAACCTCTTCAACATATAAAATGTGTAATGTAACATGCAATATACATATAAATATGTATAATCTCAGCTCCAATGTGTATAAGATGTTCGGCCAAGAGGTATATCAATTTTGAGTTTGATTTTCAGAGAAATAAGGAAGATGATGGAGAATTGATATATGTATTTGTTTTGTGACTTTGGTATTGATCTCTCCATGTAGTGCACGAAATTTTTGAGCGTTGGAAATGTATATTGGCTGGCCATCTTTGTATGATAAGTATATGATGTGTCGGAGATGGCTCGGTAGTCATATGATATGATACATTTCGGTTTTTGCACTTTTGTCATGTCGATGTAATTTTGGAAGTTTGATGACATGAAGTATATAACTTGAGAGTATCATGGATGTGTATATGATGTATATATGACTCTTTTGTCGTTGACATATGTTGATGACATGTTGACGAAATGTCAAGATCGAATGATGTAGCTTGTCGTCTGAGATAGAATATATGTCGTGTATATATATATCCATGAGATATATGTATATGCCGTGAGACTCCAAGATATATATATATGAATGAGTATCCATAAGATATGAGTGTATATCCAAGAGATAGATATGGCGTGCGTCCATAAGATATATGTCGAGATATCCAAAAAATATATACGCCGTGTGTCTTCAAGATATATGTCAAGATATCCAATAAATATATATCATATCCAAGAGTTGTATGTATGCCGTGTATATCACCTGAGAATGAATACAACAATGTTTGCCATATGATTTAAGCCTTAATGCTTCATGGCTTGTTAGTACAACAGTGATAGATATAGGCATATGCATTTATAAATCTCATAACATTTAGATCATGTAACATATAAATCATGTACTTGTAAATCATTCAAACCATGATTTCCCAACAATCTCCCCCTTTTGATGATTTGCAAAATAATCCTTTATTCATGATTTAGATGTGGCATATTTACTCCCCCTACAATTATGCATTCATAACATGTTTTTCAAAATGTAAATACTCCCCCTTAAATTAATCTCTCCATTTGAATCATGCTTTTTCTCCCCCTTGAATTTGTAAATACCATCAAAAGATACATTTAGAGCAAAACGATAATTTATAGCATATCAATGGAAATCATGCCTAATTTAGATCGTAAATTTTCATATGTGGCTTGATTAAGGGCTTTTGTAAAGATATCAGCTATTTGTTCTTCAGTACGAACGTGATCTATAATAATATTACCATTACTTACATGATCACGAAGAAAATGATATCTTACATCTATGTGTTTTGCCTTGGAGTGTAAAACAGGGTTCTTAGATAAGTTGATAGCACTTGTACTGTCACAGTATATGGGGATTTTATTTACAGTTATTCCAAAGTCTGAAATTTGTTGTTTTAGCCATAATAACTGTGTACAACAAAGACTTAATGCCATGTATTCTGCCTCTGTAGTGGATAATGCTACACTAGCTTGTTTCTTTGAACACCATGATATTAGTGAGTTTCCAATAAATTGACATGTACCACTTGTACTTTTTCTGTCTATCTTACATCCTCCATAATCAGCATCAGTATAAGCATGTAGATTGAATTCAGAGTTTTTATCATACCAAATACCTAATGTGGGAGTGTGCTTAATATACCGAAATATTCGTTTTACAGCATTATAATGTGAGACTTTCGGGTTACTTTGAAAACGAGCACACATACACACACTAAACATGATATCAGGTCTACTTGCAGTAAGATAAAGCAAAGAGCCAATCATAGATCTATATAATCCGTTTTCAAAGTCTTTTCCAGTTTCATCTTTATCAAGCTTAGTTGATATACTCATGGGGGTTGTAGATGGTTTTAAATTCTCAAGACTGAATTTCTTAATCATGTCATTCACATATTTTGCTTGACTTATGTGTATTCCTTTATTAGTTTGTTTAATTTGCAAGCCAAGAAAATAATTTAGTTCGCCTACCATTGACATCTCAAATTCAGATTTCATACAATTCTCAAATTCTTCAACTAATTTATCACAAGTAGATCCAAAGATAATATCATCTACATAAATTTGAAGAATAAGTAAATCTGATTCTTCATGTTTTAAAAATAGTGTACTATCAATGGTTCCTCTTTTAAATCCATTTTCTAAGAGGAAAGTGGCAAAACGATCATACCAAGCTCTAGGAGCTTGTTTTAAACCATATAATGCTTTCTTTAACTTGTAAACATGATGGGGATATTTCATATCCTCAAAGCCAGGTGGTTGTTTTACATAGACTTCTTCTTGTATAAAACCATTTAAGAATGCACTTTTTACATCCATTTGATAAAGTTTAAAATTCTTTATGCAAGCAATAGCAAGTAGTAATCGTATAGCTTCTAATCGTGCTACGGGTGCAAATGTTTCATCATAGTCTATGCCTTCTTCTTGATTATATCCTTGTGCTACAAGTCTAGCTTTGTTTCTAACCACTTTACCATTCTCATTCATTTTGTTTCTAAATACCCATTTCGTACCTATTATTGTTTTATCTTGTGGTTTTGGTACTAAATCCCAAACATCATTTCTTGTAAATTGATTAAGTTCATCATGCATAGCATCAATCCAAGAAGAATCATTTAAAGCATCAAACACATTCTTGGGTTCTATTTCTGAAATCATAGCATGGAATTGATTTATTTCATCTTGATTTATTCTTCTACGTGGTCGTACACCTTGTGATATATCACCTATGATAAGTTCATGTGGATGATTCTTATGAAATCTTGTTTGATTATTTTCTAAGTTCTCATGCATTTCTAAGTGATCATGTGTTTCTAGTGTGTTGTATTCATCATGTACTATAATTTCTTCTATATCATCAATCACAGGTTTGAGTTCAAAATCATAATCTTTAGTTGTTCATGTTCACCGAATTCATTGAATTTCACATGAATGGATTCTAAGATTTGCCTGGTGATAGGATCATAACATCTATATGCCTTAGAATTTACAGAATATCCAACAAAGATGCATTCAATGGATTTAGACTCAAATTTATCTAGATTGTCTTTTGTGTTAAGTACAAAGCATTTACATCCAAACACACGAAAATAGTCAATCTTAGGCATTCGATCATTTAAAATCTCATAAGGGGTTTTGTTTATTTTCTTTCTAATTGATAAGCGGTTGATTATATAGCATGCACAATTTACAGCTTCTGCCCATAAGAATTTAGGTAGTTTATTTTCACATAGCATCGTTCTTGCAATTTCTTGTAATGTCCTATTCTTTCTTTCTACTACTCCGTTTAATTGAGGTGTTCTAGGTGGTGAAAATTCATGTTTAATCCCCTTTTCTTCACAAAATGCAATCATATCTTTATTTTTAAATTCACCTCCTCTATCACTTCTAATTTTCTTCACATTTATGCCATATTCATTTTCAAGTTGTTTTATTAATTTAGCAATCTCAACAGCACTATCATCTTTATTTGCAAGAAATAAAGTCCATGTATAGCGAGAAAAATCATCAACTATGACACATGCATAGTGTCTCCCTCCAAGACTTTTAGTACGACTAGGACCAAACAAATCAATGTGTAATAATTCTAAGATAGTAGATGTACTAATCTCATTCTTAGACTTAAGTGATTCACGTGTTTGTTTGCCTCGAATACAAGATTCACATAACTTAAAGTTATCTGTATCAAGTCTAGGCAATCCTCGTACTAGATTCTTTCGTTGAAGTTTTTCAAGAGTTGATATGCCAATATGTCCTAAACGTCTATGCCATAAGTTCACATTAGGTTCATTTGACATAAAACATTTCACTTTAGCATCTAGCATGTCATCTATGGATAGTGTAAAAATATTTCCTTCTCTTTTTCCTTTTAGTACGGTTTCTCCATTTTTATTAACTATATTGCAATATGGATGAGAGAAACACACATCATAACCATTATCAATAAATTGTGAAATACTAAGTAAGTTGTATGATAGATTACTTACTAGAAATACATTGGAGATTTGAAGAGTGTTTGAATTTCCGATTGTTCCTTTTCCAATGATCTTTCCTTCGTTATTATCTCCAAATGTAACGGATCCTCCTTTTTCAACTTTCTTTAGTTTGGAAAATAGAGTTGGATCACCCGTCATATGTCTTGAACACCCGCTATCAAGAAACCACTTATTTCCTATATCTTTTGCTTCCTACAAAACACAACACTAACTTAGGTACCCTTTAATTTTGGGTCCTTACGGGTTAGTGATTTAGACCTTTGTAAGAATACCTTTTGGTATCCAAACTTGGGTAACCTTTCTTGGTCTTCCAAAAGATGATACAATATAGTACATGTTGTTTCTATTTTGCCTATAGTGACCGAATGTGTGAGTTGATTTGTGATAAGTGTTTCGGTTTGTTGGCAATGTGTGTGATCTATATGCGTTTGTACGATATGAATGTTGCATATGATTTGATGACTTCCTTTGATACCTATATGGAACATGCTTGTATTTGTTATGTGATGAACTATAGGTAGTACGATGAGTTGCCATTAATGTCTTGCTAGTTTGTATTGTTGCCTTTTTAGGCTTCTCAATTGTTTTGAACACATGTTGTTCAGATGATGATGCAACAAAGTTTGTAGATTTACTTTGTACATGAGTATCCTTGCTATATCCTAATCCGGTTTTGTCATTGTCATGCTTTTGAGACGAGATTAGATGATCAAGCATACAAGTTCCTTTCTCAAATTTCTTAACCGTATTTTCTAAGTCTATGTTTCTTGATCTCAAATCTAAGATCTCGGATTTCATTTCAACATTTTCGGATGTTAAGGAAATAATTTCAGATTTCAATGCACTGATTATGCTAGACGACTCTTCTTTTGAATCGTTTAATTTAGACATAAGATTTGTGTTAGAGGATTCTAACAATTTCTTGTCTTCAACTAAACGTTTCTTTTCTTTAGCAAGAGTCTTTGAAAATTTATGCAATTCAAGATATTGACTAAATAAATCATCATATGAAGCTTCATTATCAGAATCGGAATCGGAATTTACCTCATTTGACGCCTTTGATGCAAAGCAAACTTGAGCCGTTTCATCCTCAGCTTCTTCATTTTCTGAGTCGGATGAATCACTCCATGTTGAAGCTTTGAAGGCCCTTCTTGTATTCCTTTGTTTAGGTTCTGAGACGAGTCTAGTATGTGTCCGTTCCTTGTCAAGGTTTTTGTTCATTGTTTTGTCCTTGTTTGGACAGTCATAGGAAATATGTCCAGATCTTCCACAGTCATAGCATTTCATGTCTTTATCATTGTTCTTATTTCTATTTGACTTAGATGAAGTAGATTTATGTTTGTTTCTAAATGACTTCTTCATAAATTTTCTTAATCCCTTAGCCAATAGAATTAGATTTTCATCATCCGAATCGGTGTCACTATCATTTACACAATTAGAAGAAGTAGAGACATATTCATTTGAATTGAAAGCTATTGTCTTACTTTGTTTGGAAGTTGATTCGGATTTCCTCATAGTAAGTTTGTTTTCATATACCTTTAATGATCCAATCAATTCCTCCATTTTTATTGACTTTGTTTCTTTGCTTTCTTCTATTGCGGTAACTTTCGGATCCCATTCGGATGGAAGGCTTCTTAATACCTTTTGTACCTTTTCCTGCGAAGTGAAAGCTTTGCCAAGAGACTCAAGAGAATTGTAGATGTTAGTCAATCTCAAATCCATATCAACAATGGATTCATTTGGCAACAATTTAAAGGATTCAAGAGTAGACATAAGCATATTGATTTTGGACTCTTTTACTTGACTTGTCCCTTCATGCTTCATTTCTAAACTCTTCCACATATCTTGTGCATTAGAACAATTAGATACATAACTAGATTCACTTTTGCTCAAACCATTAAGAAGAAGTTGCATAGCTTTAGCATTCATACTTAGCTTCTTCTTATCATCACTTGTGTATTCTAGTTTAGACTTTGTGACTTCTATAGAAACACCATCAACCGTTGTCGTCTTAGATGGAACAAACGGACCATCTTCTATTATAGACCACAAATCAATATCAATAGCCATAAGAAATAATTTCATACGAAGTTTCCAATGATTAAAGGACTCACCATCAAAGAGTGGAGGCCTTTGGCTAGACATACCTTCTTGCTCGGTTTTGTGACTAGTTGATGCCATCTCACAAAGATTGTTATATCTTCTTGTGTGAGTGAACCTCGCTCTGATACCAATTGTTGGACCTGTATAGCACCACTAGAAGGGGGGGTTGAATAGTGAGTGCGGAAAAAATTGGTTTATAAAAATTTTAAGGACCAATTACTCACTTCTGAAAACAGAGACTGCTTTCAGGACCCGTTTTTAAACACTTGGTTGACTAGGTTGTAGACTTCCAAAAATAGTGAAATTTTGACACAATGTACTCTCAGGTGTTATGAAGGTGTCATAAAAATTTCAGATTAAAACTCAAAGGTTAAGTCACTCATATGTGGTACGTGATCTGACTGTGTCAGTTTGGACAGAACCTGTACCTTAAAATGAAAAAACTTATTCCTATTTGGTGACAACTCCAAATGACCTGAAACTTTTATGAGATGACCCTCAGGATGTTTAGTATACTCAGTTAAAATAGTTTTGAAAAATTCCTTTGGGAAGTATGTCAACCAAGTTGATGTTCTCAACCTCTGCCAATCTGAAAAACAGATTTGCACTAGTCTCAGAACTATGAACGTTTGGATGACTTATACTTATCCAAATTTGATAAAATCAGTGGGAAATGAACCCTAAGACACAAGGCTATGTTTCTGCAAAGTTTTATGATTTTTGAAAATTATTTGCTATTTTTACCGAGATCATAAAAATGATGCAAAAACAGAAACTGAGAGTAAAAATGCTGAAAGTAAGAACACCAAGAATTTTATATTGGTTCGGCCAACGTGACCTACTCCAGTCTTCAAGGACACCTTCCTTGGTTTTCACTAGTCACCAAAGTCACCTTAGAATAAGGTTGGATAGAGTTATACACCAACTCCTTCAATCCAAACCTTTTTACAATGTTCTACACCAAGAACAACACCAAAGAATCACCAATCAGCACCACCTCACCAAATGAAGGTTTGATCACACCTTGATCAACCTTGTACACCAATGAATCTTATTTGGGTGATGTGTATGAAGCCTATACTGAATATGACATGTAAGTATGATAGGCTTTGGGTACATACAAGAGATGAATATGGAAAATGAAGTGAAGTCTTTCAAACACTAAACAGAATTTTGCACTTGTTGTTCTTGTCTTGTGTTGCTCATCTCTTGGCCTTTTTATAGCCATAACCAACGACTAGGAGGTTGAGAGGAGCCTCAAAATTTGATTTTGAATTGTCTTGTGATGCCTTTGAATAAATTTGAATGCTTTAGGTCATTAATTCCCCCCAAAACTTCAGCCACCAATCTGAAATTTCATATTCAAAAACAGAATTTTCAGCTTTGTTTGGTCTTGTCTTTGACTCCTTAATTTGTGGATCTTTGTCTTCCATCATTGCTTGGTCTTTCTTCATCAATTATGTTATATTATGAACTCCTCCAAGGCTCCCAACATGCTGTCCCAGCTGCCCCATCTGGTCAGCCAATGTGCTGAATTCAAATCTGAATTTTGCATGGTAACAATGTAGAATTCTTCATGAACATGGTAAATTTCTTTTACCATTTTACCTTGCCTTCTAGAACCTTTCAAGATATGTCTTTGGCTGTGTAATTCATGTATAATACATGTATAAATACATGTGGCATCATGTAGCAAATAAACGTTCCATATACGATGATGTAGTAACTTCAAATTTCAACTTCCGTTGATTGCTCGGTTTTTCTCCGTTTTGTCTCAAACCTCTTCAACATATAAAATGTGTAATGTAACATGAAATATACATATAAATATGTATAATCTCAGCTCCAATGTGTATAAGATGTTCGGCCAAGAGGTATATCAATTTTGAGTTTGATTTTCAGAGAAATAAGGAAGATGATGGAGAATTGATATATGTATTTGTTTTGTGACTTTGGTATTGATCTCTCCATGTAGTGCACGAAATTTTTGAGTGTTGGAAATGTATATTGGCTGGCCATCTTTGTATGATAAGTATATGATGTGTCGGAGATGGCTCGGTAGTCATATGATATGATACATTTCGGTTTTTGCACTTTTGTCATGTCGATGTAATTTTGGAAGTTTGATGACATGAAGTATATAACTTGAGAGTATCATGGATGTGTATATGATGTATATATGACTCTTTTGTCGTTGACATATGTTGATGACATGTTGACGAAATGTCAAGATCGAATGATGTAGCTTGTCGTCTGAGATAGAATATATGTCGTGTATATATATATCCATGAGATATATGTATATGCCGTGAGACTCCAAGATATATATATATGAATGAGTATCCATAAGATATGAGTGTATATCCAAGAGATAGATATGGCGTGCGTCCATAAGATATATGTCGAGATATCCAAAAAATATATACGCCGTGTGTCTTCAAGATATATGTCAAGATATCCAATAAATATATATCATATCCAAGAGTTGTATGTATGCCGTGTATATCACCTGAGAATGAATACAACAATGTTTGCCATATGATTTAAGCCTTAATGCTTCATGGCTTGTTAGTACAACAGTGATAGATATAGGCATATGCATTTATAAATCTCATAACATTTAGATCATGTAACATATAAATCATGTACTTGTAAATCATTCAAACCATGATTTCCCAACAATTAGGGCTACAAATCATACAAACCCCTTAAGGAATTCACATCAGCCAACTTAAATATGTCAATGATATGATTAAGAAGTTTGGATTTGAAAATTTGAAACCAACACCTACCCATATGAGTTTAGTACCAAACTAGACAAAGATGAAAATGGTAAACCTTTTGATGACACATTATATAGGTCTATGATTGGATCAATGTTATATTTAACCGCATCAAAACCTGATGTAATGTTTAGTGTTTGTAGGTGTGCTAGGTTTCAATCTTGTCCTAAAGTATCATATTACAATGAAGTGAAGAAGATATTAGATATCTTAAACACACACCTCATTTAGGACTTTGGTATGGTAGAAGCTCTAAGTTGGAATTGTATGCATATAATGATGCTGATTACGGTGGTTGCAAAATAGATAGAAAATCCACTAGTGGAACTTGTCAATTTATTAGAACCAACGTCATTTCATGGTTTTCAAAAAAACAAGCTAGTGTAGCTCTTTCTACCACCGAAGCCGAGTATATAGCCTTAAGTTTATGCACTGCCCAAATACTTTGGCTTAAACAACAACTTAGTGATTTTGTCATTATAATGAATAAAATTCCAATTTTCTGCGATAGCACAAGTGCGATCAATCTTTCTCGGAATCCAGTACATCATTCTAAGGCCAAACACATTGAGGTAAGATATCATTTTCTCCATGACCATGTTCAAAATGAGGATATAGTCATAAACCATATAAGAACTGATCATCAAGTAGCTGATATTTTCACCAAACCCCTTAGTCAAGGTACTTTTCAAACTTTACGAGTCAAGTTAGGTACGATGACCTACGATACAATCGCGTAATTCTATCTTTTGCATGATTTGCAAAATAAAGCGGAAGATAGAATAACAACATGATTTTAGATTTTAAGTCATGATTCTAAGGTTGAATGATAAGTTCAGTTAAGTTCAATTTCAATTGATTCAATTTGTATAAGTTTCAATTGATGAACAATTGGCTCGGAGCATAGGTTAAGGGGGGAGAGTATAAGTTGAGGGGGAGCACGATTGTTAAAAACATGTATCTAAGGAGAAAAGTATAATTGAGGGGGAGCATGATTGGTTAAGAACATGTATGTAAAAGGAGTTTGAGAGTTTGGAAACAATTGTTATAGAATTAGTGAGTTTTTCAAAATTAATTCAACTGGCAAAACTTGGTGACATTAAAATCATGTAGAGTTATTTTGAAAATCATCCAAAAGGGGGAGAATGTTGAGATATATGTTTGAATAATTGTCAAAGTCATGATTTTAAGTGTTGAGTACTTAAATAATGTCACATATGGTGTTATAAATGATAAAAAGTTGAATTAGTGAAGAAAAATAACATCAAACTCTCAGGTAGGAATACATCGATCGATCAATGTACATAGATCCCTCACATCGATCGATCCATGTAAGGCAGAGAAAAACTAAGACCTTATAGTGAGAAATTGATCTCTAAACCTCAGACACATCGATCAATCGATGTAGGTTAGAGACAAACTCTGAACCTTACTGTGAGACATCGATCTCTTAAACAGAGGCACTTCGATCGATCGACATCTAGGGTTCCTAGAAACTTTTTTCTAAAATGTGATAAAATGGTTGTTTTCATTTTTACATGATTCATATATGTTTATTATGTTGTTATTATGTGATTTTGATGAATATTATGCTTTGTGACTAACATGCCCTGGAAGTTTCTACAACTTACCAAAAAAGGGCAAAAGTGGTATTTTGTGGTCTTGTAGGTACTCAACACGGTGAAATGAGTCCAGGACTTCTTTATCTTTTATTTATTATCAAAAAGGTGTTATCATTTCTATTTCTGGCCACTAGGGTCATTTTCGGAGTTTTCTCTCACCAGGGGCATTTTGGTCATTTTATCCTCCGAGGGCAGCTTCGTCATTTTACTCAAGGAAATCTCTTAAGTAACTAATTATCTTCATTCTGATGTTCATTTATGGTATTCTTGAAGACATTTGGTGTTTTTAGGTTATATTCTCTTATTTGGTGATATTATCGACAGTAGCGGGATATGTGACGGTATTCGATGTCACATTCTACTTTTTTGTTGAAGACCATGTTATATCTTTTTGGGGATTCTTATTCATCATTTTTTAGAGATTTTAATTGTGTTCTTGGCGCAAAATCCATCACAACATATAAAGGAGAAAAAGTGGGAATTTTGATATAATATGTTGACATAATCTTGTCAATACTTATGTATTATTTTCTCTTCAAATATCTGAGGTTGTACACTTCATTATCATCTCAAAAACGTGTATATACAGGTGGATTTGAAGTCTTATCCATTTTATGACTTGATGACAAGTGGACCAACCAAAAACAAGCTACTTGGAAAAATTACAACCTTGGAATTATTCAAATGGTAGCCAGCGGTACAAGGCTGATTTTGGGACTGTTTTTATCCAAAATGTGCAGCACTCACATGCCCTATTCTCATGGCAAGAAGTTGAAATGTCCTTGTGATATATTCACTTCTTATTATCTTCATTTTGCAAAGGATAATCAAGACAATTCCATGGTGGAAAAATCGGCCAACATGAGAATTCCAAGGTGGACCAATCATGTTTCTTTATGTTGCCAAGCGTACAAGGTGATTATGTGGCCAATCAATGATGTGAAGACAACTAAGACTTGATGATGAAGATGTTGACACATAGGAGGTCTTATCTTCAAGGCCTATTTCTCACTATAAATAGGAGGCAAAGGTGAAGAAGAAGAATACACAACTTTGAAGCAAACTTGAAGATCATTCTTACTATTCTCTTCTTCTTGATTCATTCTTTCTGTAACTAAGGTGTTTCATTTCTTGTTGTTGTTTAGCTACATTATACACACCTCTTGTGTTGATTTTGTAAGATTGGTTAGCCAAGTTTATAAGGCTACACCAATGGGTGGTAGAGGTGTTGCAACCTAAGTTGCATAGAGGTGATCATCCAAGTCTTAATAGGGTTGTTGTTTTACCCAAGGATCAAGCTTGGTTCTTGTTTGTATTGGTGTTCATTTCATAGTAAAATCCAAGGAAAGGTGTTTCTTGGGACTGGAGTAGGTCACATTGACCGAACCAGGATAAATCTTTAGTGTCCTTGTCTTCTTCCTTTCTTTACTGTTTTCTGCCTGATTTCACTGTAGTTTTCACCCGAATTCACACGTCTTGCAAAAATAGCAGAACACTTTCCAAATTCTTCATTCTTGGTGGAGTTATACTTCATACTGTTAGCTTTCATTTTCAACAAGAATCACTTGATTTGAGCAAAGGAAAGTTAGTCTTTCAATCTTTGAAAGCTAACTGCTTCATTCTGGCTACAATCTAACCAGTTTCAAGGAAACTTAAATTCTGGTTTTATCAAGCATAGTTTCAGGTCAGAGCCTTTTGGAAACTTAAACTAGACATCCTAAGGAGTAGTTTGACATAAAGGTCATCCTTTTTGGTTGAGTAATTAAAGAGAAACACTTTTTCAAAGCTCAGCGCTATTTTGTCCAATTCTATCCAGATTGACCATCTGAATTGTTTTATTTGTTTGAAGGGACAAATGATCTTATTTTTTTCTCTTTTTTGGAAAGAGTCTACTAACGACATTGAAACTAATTTCTCGGAAGTTTCAGAATTTTTGGAGTTTTGTACACTAAGTTTTGAATTTTTCAAAAAAAGTACTGAATCTGAGAAGCTCTCAGATTCTGTTTTCAAAGGGGATTTTAATTCGAGGGTAATAGTGTATTTTCCACTAACAACTATTCATCCTCCCTCTAGTGATGATATTGCAGGTGTCATGGTCCAACAATCACCAGCCATAGAGCAGACACCGTCACCACTGACACATGTTTCGTCTATGGGCCTGAGTGTAACACCTTGTTTGGGACAAGGGATTTGCGCCTTCATGATGGCATCTACTTTTATGTTTTGTCCTGAATGTAACATCATGTCTGGACCCAAGATCTCTGCCAAAACGTGTCACTGTTAGACCTATGTACACATAATGTAACACCATGGTTGGACCACTAGGATTCATGGTTGGTACGTAGCACTACATGGGAAATTCAGTCGGTGTGTCTTGTGTACCGTTTGTATAGGTTATGATATGTGCATAGTTGAGACAGATTTGATACGATGATTTCAAACATGATTATGATTTGACAGATTCTTCTGGAAAACGATGCATGACTCTTTCATCATACGAGCATACACATGTTTACCCGTATCACCCTACTAGACATATGCTTGACCCTTAGCGGACAGAAGATGACTGGATTGAGCAGGACTTGGGCATAGACATAGCAAAAGGGAATTTAGAGGATACCAGATAAAAGCTTAATAGCTATGTAAGAAGAAAAGAAATATGAAAGTAGAATAATTTGCTCTTTAACTTTATTTTTCCATAGCTTACTTGCCTATTTAGTTGCTATGACTTATCTCATCTGTCATTACATTTGTGAAACAAAGATCCATTATGTTCTTATTATTTCACTGCATGTGTTTTTAATTACCGTCTCCCATGCATGATCCACATGACAAAACTAAGCGGAAATACTTGCTGAGCGATTGGTGATTGCTCACTCCATCTTTTACCATACTGAAGAGGCTCGGGAGCTAGCTTCAGAGTCAGTTGAGGGTGACTTAAGGATAGATTGCAGTGATGAGCGTATGGGCCCATATTATGTAGTTTCATTTATGTTATTCCGGATTTCTATCATGACTTTGTACTGGTGACATTTCAGATGTATGCGGATTTAGTTTTCCATATGATGCATGTCGATTACGCATTGTATATTTATGATGTTTCTGCGATTTTGATACATATTTATGTCGACATACATATGAATGTTATGTATGCATTATACTTCTCGTAGTAGAGTATGGCAGGTGCACCGTGCCGAGACCCTAGTCTCGGACGGGGCGCTGCATAATTGGGACAAGTCTCTAAAACTGATGGAGTTCTCATACAACAGTTACCACAGCTCAATTGGAATGGCACCATTTGAAGTGTTATACGATCAAAGGTGCAGATCTCCATTGTATTGGGACGAGGTTGGAGAGAGAGTTCTCACGGGACCAGAGTTAGTGGAGTAAACTAGAGAGAAGATTAAACTGATGCGGGAGAGGCTGAAAGCAGCCCAGGACCACAACAATAGCTGGGCAGGTTCAAGATGATGACCCATCGAGTTTGATGTGGGTGAGAAAGTTTCTTTGAATGTCTCGCCCATGAAAGGGGTGATGCAATTTGGAGTAAAGGAAAGTTGATCCCTTGATTTATTGCCCCTTATGAGATTTTAGAAAGGAATGGACCAGTGGAGTATCTTTTATCTTTGCCACCTACACTGGCGCAGATCCATGATATATTTCACGTGTCACAGTTATGACGTTATGTGCATGACTCTAGCCACGTTTTGAAGGCACAACCGATAGAGATCGAGAGATTATGCGACTTATGAGGAGGTCCCGATCTACATTGTTGATCAAAACGAAACAGTTCTAAGAAGGCATTTCATCCCTTATGTCAAAGTGCAATGGATTAATCATTCTGAAAGGGAAGCAACGCGGGAACTGGAGCAGCAGATGTGAAAGCAGTATCCTCAGCTTTTCAGTTAAGGTAGGCAAGTTTCGAGGACGAAACTTATTATAAAATGTTCGATTCTTTCTTTCTACTATTCCATTTAATTGTGGAGTTCTAGGTGGCGAAAACTCATGCTTGATTCCTTTTTCTTCGCAAAATGAAATCATATCCTTGTTTTTAAATTCACCGCCTCTATCGCTTCTTATCTTTTTCACATTGACACCGTATTGATTTTCAAGTTGTTTGATTAATTTTGCAATCTTAATGGCACTATCATCCTTATGTGCAAGAAATAAAGTCCAAGTATAACGAGAAAAATTATCAACAATCACGCAAGCATAGTGGCGCCTACCAAGGCTCGTAGTGCGACTAGGACCAAACAAATCAATGTGTAGTAGTTCTAAGACTCTAGTCGTGCTTATTTCATTCTTAGGCTTAAGTGACTCGCGTGTTTGTTTGCCTTTTATGCAAGATTCACACAACTGAAAGTTGTCTAAATCAAGTGTAGGCAATCCTTGTATTAGGTTCTTTCGTTGGAGTTTTTCTAGTGTGGAAATGCCAATGTGTCCTAAACATCTATGCCATAAATTTACGTTGGGTTCGTTTGGCATAAAGCATTTAACTTTGGTGTCTAACATATCATCCATAGAAAGTGTACAGATGTTTCCTTCTCGTTTTCCTTTTAAAACGGTTTATCCATTTTTATTTATTATATTGCAATAAGGGTGAGTGAAGCACACATTAAAACCATTGTCAATAAATTGCGAAATGCTAAGAAGATTATAGGATAAGTTGCTTACCAAAAAGACGTTGGAGATTTGAAGAGTGCTTGGGTTTCTGATTATGCCTTTTCCGATGATCTTGCCTTCATTGTTGTCTCCAAAGGTCACGGATCCTTCTTTTGTGACCTTCTTTAATTTCGTGAACAAGCTCGGGTCACCCGTCATGTGCCTCGAGCAGCCACTGTCAAGGAACCACTTTATAGATGTATCTTTTGATGTGTGGGCTCCCTCATTAGATGCTTTTGACACAAAGCATACTTGTGCAGTCTCCTCTTCAGTTTCAGTCTCGGAATCCGATGTATCACTCCAAGTGGAGGCTTTGAGAGCTCGTTTCCTTTGCTTGGGTTCTGAGACGAGTCTATTCTTGTTCCGTTCCTTGTCAGGGTATTTATTTGTTTGCTTTTCCTTGTTAGGGCAGTCATATGATAAATGTCCAAGTTTGCCACATTCATAACATTTAACATCCTTATCATTTGTCTTGTTCTTATTTCTTTTAGTCGAAGTGCCCTTATTTTTGTTTCTAAATGACTTTCTCATAAATTTTCTTAAACCTTTAGCCAATAGAATTAAGTCATCGTCATCCGATTCAGAATCACTATCATCTACGTGATCAGAAGAAGTAGAGACGTATTCATTTGATTTAAAAGCAATAGCTTTACCTTGTTTAGATGATTCCGATTTCCGTATGATGAGTTTATTATCATAAACCTTAAGTGATCCAATTAATTCTTCCATCTTTATTGAGTTTGTTTCTTTGCTTTCTTCTATTGCGGTCACTTTAGGATCCGATTCGGAGAGAAGGCTTCATAAGACTTTCTGTACCTTTTCCTGCATGGTAAAGGATTTACCAAGAGACTCAAGACAATTATAGATGTTAGTCAAGCGAAGATCCATATCAACAATAGATTCATTATGCAATAATTTAAACGACTCGAGTGTGGACATTAGCATGTTTATCTTGGACTCTTTCACTTGACTAGTGCCTTCGTGTTTTATTTTGAGTATTCTCCACATTTCTTGTGCACTAGAACAGTTTGAGACATAACTAGACTCACTCTTACTTAATCCATTTAAAAGTAATTGCATAGCCCTAGCGTTCATGCTAAGTCTCTTTTTATCCTCACTTGTATATTCTTGTCTAGGTTTAACAACTTCTAGTGTGACTCCGTCTACGGTGGATAACTTAGATGGAACAAAAGGACCATCTTCTATGATTGACCAAAGATCAATATCAATTGCCATAAGAAAGAGCTTCATTCTTAATTTCCATTGAATGAAAGACTCACCGTCAAAAAGAGGAGGCCTTTGGCTCGGCATACATTCTTGCTCGGTTTTGAGATTTGTGGTTGCCATCTCACTGAATCGTTAGATCCTTTGAAGTGAGTGTTCCTGCGCTCTGATACCACTTGTAGGATCTGCAAGGCACCACTAGAAGGGGGGGTTGAAAAGTTGGTGTGGAAAGTGTGGTTTTTAAAATTGTTTTGACTCAAGAACTCAACATCTGAAAACAGTTTCTGTTTTCAGGACCGGTACTAAAACGTTTTTAAAACCAGGTTGTAGGTCTTCAAAAATTCTGCAATTTTGAGAGAACTTAGCCTCAGATGTTATGAGTGTTTCCTAAAAATTTCAGATTTAAATTCAACCTTTAACCCCTTCAAAAATCGTTGGTGGTCAGATTGTGCGAATCTGCCAGAAACGGTAGACTGATTTGAAAATTTTATTCCTATTTGTACGTAACTCCAAATGCTCTGAAATTTTAACCACTAACCCTTTATATGTTATACTTAAATGGGTTGAAACAGTTTTGAAAATTGTTTTGGGAAGTTAGTCAAATACTATCAAAGTCTCAACCTTTGCAAGTCTGAAAATCAGACTGCACTAGTATCAGAACTTCGGACGTTTGATTGACTTATACTTGTCCAAAAGGGTTGAAACTTGTGCCAAATTAACCTTAAGACGGTGACTATGATTCTGGAAAGTTTCGGAATTTTTGAAAAATGTTTACTATTTTTACGAACGTAATCAAAAAGGATAAACAGTTCTGAAACAGAATATAAGTGCTGAAAGTAAATGACACCAAGAATTTTATACTGGTTCGGTTATAAACAACCTACTCCAGTCTTCGAGGAACACCTTCCTCGGTTCACACTAATCACACAACATAAAAACACCTTACCATGGGGTTGATGGAGTTACACACCAACTCCAACCTTTTACAAACCTTGTATGATGAATACAATGCACACGAACACCACCACCTTGCAAGATTGAAGATTGATCACACCTTGATCAATCTTTTACAAAGATAAAGAATGTGTGATGGTCTAAGATAAGCCTATTCAAGAATATGAATGTAAGTACAATAGGCTTTTAGGAAGAAGAAAGAAAGAGAGTGTAGAAGAGGAAGAGCTAGGCGTTTTTTATCACTTAGTTTTCAAGACTTGTTCTTGTTCTTGTTTTGCTCTTCTTCCTTCTTTTTTAACATTATGGCCGTCCGCCTCTAGGTCCTTCTCCTCTTGAAAATTATCTTCCAAGTCCTTGGAAGAATATGTGGCATCATTGTGACATGATCTTGCTTACATGGCACTTCCTCATTGGATGATCATTTAACTCTTGCTTACTTGGCACTCATTTATTGGTTGAATGTTGTCATCACTTGATGACTAGGAAAATCTGAGAATTCCACTAAAAACATGTGCCAAAATCACCATAAAAAAATTACCATAACTTCCAAGATCATCACATAAATTAAGCAAGATAATATTTCTCCAAACATGGTGAAAAATTCGGCCATTACTAGACTTGACATGCTGAAATTTCAGCATGTGATACATGGATGTTTATTTCGAATTGTTGCCAAATTTTCCTTGATTTTTCTCTTAAAAATAAATCACCAATTAGTAGACGATATTCTTATGAATTTTGGGAATAAAATTTGACAATCACATGGCCAAAATTCGGCCTAGATACATTCATACACATGCTGAAATTTTTCAGCATGTGTGATATTCAAGATATCACAATTTCACTTTCATATCTTATTCAAATTAATTCCAATTTATCTTCCAATTAATCCCACGTTTCAAGACACAAAATATAGCCTCATAATTGGTGAAATTCGGCCAGCCTATTATCCACATGCTGAAATTTTCAGCATGTGTTACAAATGAGATAAAATTTGAAACATTACCTTTTGTAGCTTCTTTCTTTATGTCACCAACATTGTATGATTGATTCTTGACTAATCAATATGCCAACAAGGCTTCAAATATGCTCCATCTCAGCTGGAATAGGCGTTGCAAAGTATGTGTGCATGTGCTGAATTTTATTTTCGCAAACTTTGTAAAATAGTGCACATTTAATAATACACACAAGGTATATTCCAATGAGCCCTTAATTTAATTTTCTAGAACACTTTAAGATGTATGACATATGTAAAAAGTGTCTAGATACATGTCGTATGATGTGCCAAAAACGTTCCATGTGTTGTGTACGTAGAAAACCGAATTTTCGATGTTTATCGATTGCCCGATTTTTCTCTAATTAAATTCCAACTTTTTGCACATGTTATATATATTATGTTACATATAATATAAATAATATAAACTTTAATATATAGCACTTGGCTGGTATTAAAGTGGCGCCATTTACATGTGACAAAATTGAAATTGGAATCTCCACAATTTGGCCTTAATGTGGGGTGATTTGTGTGTGCCGACATGGAATGATTTTATGGCTGCACATAACATCATACCCACGAAAGTTTTGAGTATTTTTGAAGTGTAGGGGCTGGCCATCTATTTATAGCAAGTACGTGACACGTTGGCGAAGTTTCGGTATTCGTCCGATACGACAATTTTCGGTTTAGAACCTTTTAACATGTCGTATTTAATTTGTCATCACCATGACTTATATCATATGATATAAGACCTGAATATACTCATAAATATGAGTTAAGTATGGTGGTGTGACGTTAACGTACGTGCGTAAAATATATAACGTGTCGGTAGTACGTTGGAATACATGTGTATGTGTCTTTTTCAAAAAAACTGAAAATATATATATTTATATATATGTAGGCGTGTATATATGTGGTGAAAGGAGGAGGAGGAGACTTTCCTTTCTTAGTCTTGTTGCCTTCGTGCCTTGTCCAAATGTAGCTTCCTTTAATGAACTACTTAGTTTAATTAACTAAGTACTTAACTTAATGAACTAGTTTAGTTCATTAACGGTGGCACCTGAAAATAGTATAAACACAACAAATGTTTGCCATTTGATGTAAGCTTTAACGCTTCATGGCTCGTTAGTACGTCAACATTATATATGAACTATATAAGGCAGGTCATATGCATTATGTCATGCACATTTATATCATGCATGTTTTTAAGCACATTTAAATCATACATTTTGAAATCACTCAAACCTCCTTTTCTCTACAAAACTGTGGCCTCAACTAGGAAAGGAGAAGGAAGAATCCCCATGCTAAGGAAAAGAAGCAAGCATTTAGGCCACTCATCAAGGAGTACCTTTCAAATCAAAGCTAAATCAAGTGAAGTAGGCAAGTACATCTCTTAGACTGCTCGTCATTTCTAAAATCACTAAGTTTTTTCTATAGAAAAATGGATCATTCAAAATTATATTCAAATGTATGTTCCAAAAAAAATAAGTAATGAGGCATGCATGTGTGGATTGACTATGATAAGGACTAGATATAAGTATAATCAAGCTATTTTCATATCAAAATAAGTTACAAGGCTGGCATGTGTGGATTTGAGGCTTGCATGTGTGATTTGACTATGATCAAGATTAGTTAAGAGTAGGTTTTGGCTAGAGGAAGGGAATGCATATGAAAAACAAGTAATGATTCTTTGCATGTGAGATTTGAATATGATCAGGATTAGTTATGAGTAGGTTTTGGCTAGAGGAAGGGAGTTCATATCGAAAACAAGTAATGGGGCCTTGCATGTCTGATTTGCCTATGATCAAGAATAGTTATGAGCATGTGCGGTTAGAGGAATGGAAAATCGTGGATTGATCAAAATTAGTCTTGACAAAGCATGAAGAAGATGATGCATGTACTTAGCTAAGATTGAATTACAAGATTCTTATTCTGGCATGTTGATTTTGTTAACTCCCAACCCCATGAAACTTTCAGCCTTATTGGTACAACATTCCCTTGATTGAGCATAATTACCTTGATAAGCTTTATGCCTAGGGCAGTATGGCATATGGTGGTTTGAAGACTTTTTAGGGGGTTAAACATACTTGTTTATGATGTAGGTCCTAATCCCTTGATTTCCAAAATTTTGTAATAGTTGTAAACTTCTTTACCCCTTTCGGTGTTACGACCCGCATTTCTGGGTTGGTAGAAAAGAAATAAGATATAGAAAATCAAATGAAAGTGCGTTGTTGATAAAAGTTCGGGGGAATTAAAAGGTTGAATAAGGATTTAATAGGACATCAGTAGTATACACTGGGGTTAGAAGCGCTCTGAAAAAAATAACTGAATGACAACGTAATCGATATATCGATACATGACCAAACTAGGTAACAAACATTTTCAAACATACGATAAGATATAAATAAATTATTCGGTAACAAGATAGATCATTAGACTAAATGAAACCTAATAAAAAGACAAGACACAAGAAATTATAACCAATTAAATAAAAGAAAAAGAAAGTAGGACATGATAACATAACTTGAAAAAGTAGAAAAAGGAAAACAAATATATATATATATATATTTGTGTGTGTGTATATATATATTCTATGTATATGGCGCCATTTAGAGTAAGGAAAGAAAGAAGAAATTGTGGTTAATAAATACCCTAAGAAAATACCAAGTGCATAAAATTGTGTAAAAATCCAATGATAGTATTTGTCCTACCCTAACCACTCTCACTCCTCCAAAAATTCGGTCACTACATCCATTTGGATAGAAGACAAATTTTTGTCTTCTTCAACCAATTATACATCATTAACTTCTACCCAAAAACCTACACCCTCTTGCACACTTCTTACATTTTTAACCAAAGCCCACCTACTCCCCTCTACTCCACCACAACCGGCCACTCCAAGCCAAATGGGAATAGAAGACATTTTGTTTTCCAACCACATGGAAGCATCATTCCAAGTGTACCAAAAAGCTTCCCATTTCTTACATCCTTTTTCCTACACTTCTTACAACTTCCAACCAAACCATCCACCTCCGTTTTCCTTCCTCCAATTCATCCAACACAAGACAAAAAGGAAGAAGAAATTGTCTCCCAATACTCCACCTTTCTTTCCTTTGTCAAGACAACCAACCACCCTCACTTTCTTCCATCAATCCTTCAACCTTATGATCATTTCTTCCCCCAACTCCTAACAACGCAAAACCGTCCCACTAATCATAGAGGAGAGAAGACTCTCTTCTTGTTCACATTTCAACCTTTATCATATTTTCCTATCTTAAACACCCTCTTTCTTCTCCCAAGTAAGAAAAACTAGTCTTCCAACTCCTCTCAATCCTTCATGGCCGGAAATCCAAGAAACCAAGAGGAAGAACTTTCTCTCTTCTTTCCATTTCATACTTAATAACCTTTCATCTCCAAGAACAACTCTCCTTCCTATCCAAGGGAAAACAAAACTCCTCCTACCTTCATTGTTCTCAAAATGGCCGAGAACTACCCAAGAAAGGACAAT
Organism: Eustoma russellianum; assembly: GCA_036186865.1. Taxonomy (NCBI): domain Eukaryota; kingdom Viridiplantae; phylum Streptophyta; class Magnoliopsida; order Gentianales; family Gentianaceae; genus Eustoma; species Eustoma russellianum. Next base: position 24,971,166 of record AP025057.1, read on the forward strand.
GAAGAAATTTCTTCTCTTTATCTCATACACACATCCAAAACAATAACTACAACATCCTCCTTCATTTCAAGCATCATGGTTGAATTTTTAGGGGGTTGAGAACCAAGGTATAGCAAGGCAAGAACATCATCTAAGATAAGTTTATATTTCTTCATTTATCCATTACCATGGTTGCTCACTAACCCTCCATTTTTGAGATCAAAACCGTGGGTTGCTAAGGCGGGAAGGAGAAAGTTTTCTTCAGGCCAAGTGAAGAACTTCACTTTCATACTAAGGTTAGGTGATAAAGGCAAGTACTCCTCCTAGATCCTTCATGGATTTTTAAAGATATATGTATATATATTCATACATAGTTGAATCGTTCGTGATGCATGTTCAATGTTTTAGTACCAAGAATATGCAAAGGATATGTTTATAAGTGATGTATGACGTGAGATAAATAGCCTATATAAACTCAGCCACTATGTCAAATATGGACTTATATGTATAAATGAAATGAAATAAACACTCTTAGGTGATATATAAAAGTTAAAGAAAGGAAATGAAGATATATGATATAATAGGAAAATTATACTAAGAGGACATTTTTATGTATGTGTTCATATGTTTTCCATGAAGATCATCACTTATGTGTTTATGATTTTGATATGTTTCTTGATGATCTACATGTTTATTTATATATACATACGCATTCGGCCTAAATAGGGTTTTGTAGCCTAATTACTTTATTTTCATGGTTTCCATCATTTGTAATGTTTATGTATTATATGATGTTATTGCAAGTCATTATGTTGATGGAAACTAGTATGTATGTAGTTGGAATAAAAATTAAAACAATATATAAGTAAAAGATGTGACAAAGAAAAGATTTATGTAACTTATACAATATATGTATATTCGGCCAAAGGGCCAAAATGGAATAGGAAGAATAAATATTGTGTCATATTATAAATATAAATATGTATGTCATGAAATGAAATGGTCATAATATAAAAATATGGAATAAAGAGGTGTGCTACATAAAAGAAGAAATATAGGTATGTGTATATATATATATGTATATATATATGTAATATATATATATATATGTGTGTATTTTGGCCATATAACCCAAAAGATGGAAAATAAATATTGTTACATGTTATAAACCTAGATATGTATAATATATAAAGATATGACCATATGTTAAAAAATATAGAATAAAGAAGTATGTTAAATGAAGGAAATATAAATATATTTTTGTTTGATGAAAGGAGGTAGTGCAACCTGTTTTATTAATTAGCCCTCACATATGGCGAAGGAAAACCAATAGTACAAATCAAGTCCCAACACAATAGAATGAAACAACTGAGTGGACGAAAACTATAACTAATCAGCTGTAAAAGTACTTGGGGTGAGGGGTATTGCCCACAATGGATATGATATGTCTCATTAAAACCTTGGCAAGCAAAACCACCCTTGTGGATTAAATCTTGCACAAAGGAAAAAGAGTACATATTTATCCAAAATGGGGCCAATATTACACATCGCCATAAGAGCTCGAAGTAAGAGAGATGTTGTCGGCCAATATCCATATAGTATCCATATATGTCCATCGCCGAGTATGCCATGCAAAAAGAAAGTCATGAAAGTGTACATCGATTCTGTGCAGTAGCAAGATAATATCGAAGGAACAAGAACTGAACGCGTACCCGACCTGCTTGCATTCATCCAAATGCAGGCAAAAGCTGTTTAACGGCGCCAATCCATATGGAAGGCATGCTCTCCTTTGCAACAGCTAATGTCGATGAGACCTTGCAAAAAAGATAAACATACAAAGAATGCTAAGCAATAGCATGAAACCGCGATAAATAGACTCGTAATTGCCAGCCCGAAAAAGGAAAAGTATGATACCCCAGCTGCCTATATCAAAAAAATGATATAGGCAGAAATAATTTGAATGACTCGAGCCATATCAGCTGCGCATGTATGATGTAGTTAAATCAGTGAGCAGACAACCTCGTGCCACGGGGGACATGTGGCATATATCAACAAACTCAGTAAACGTAGAATGATGCAAGGTATGTGCTGCTGAATGATGAGCCACAGAGTTTCTCTCTTGGTGTATATTTAAGCTCCAAGTGCGCAAGATGCAAGAAAGTTTGTAGTCGGCCCAAGTCATCTCTGAAATCCCCAGACACCGAAGATAAATCATCTAATAATCGAAGAATGATCATACAATTCATCTCCATGAAGATGCTGGTAAGTTGAAGTGAATAATAAATTGTTGTTTATAGAAGTGCCCCCGAAGAGGGAAAGTTTGGGTAATGAAAATGCGATCGCAGAAACTAAAGATTTGTTTGAGTCTCGGACTATCGCACCCGCAGCAGAGCTCAGTCTTCCCACAGCCGCATCCACATTAATTGTCATCCAACCCGAGGGCTGTGTTTTGCCAACGTACAACTGTATGACGCCGGCAACGTATTGGAGGTGACAAACTTGCCGACACTAAAGTTGGCAGTGTCTAAGCAAACTTCTTAACCAAGGCCGACGCGCACCAAGTATAAACTTCCATCCTCACACATTCCTTAAACCTACGAAAAGTATATGAATCATCTCCAAAAACAATACATGTATACTCCTTCCAAATACTCCAACATATTGCATGTGCGATCACCACTTTGAGGTGCCCCCTCGTTGTAATAGAAGAAGATGTTAGCCACCAACTCATGAGGTGAGAGCGTAATGATGTATGGAGAATTATTGGGCCATCTAGCAGAAGAGCGTATCTTTGCCACATATGAGAAATCGCAGGGCAATGTAGTAACAAATGATTTAACTAACTAGTTGATTGCGAGCAAAACGGACAAATCATTGGAAAAGCCACAGAAAAGGCCAAAATATTGTCTGATACTGGTAGCGCCCAAAATGTAACTTCCACATAAACATTTTGGACGAGTTCAGAATACCTGGCCACCAAATATAACAGCAAGAATGCAATGTTGCTCACGATGATCGACACTCCTCATATGCACTTTTCTGTGAAAATTGGCCATTTGCATCCAGATTCTAATTGAGGCCTACTTGTCCCACCCTTACTTGGCTCTAACAAAATGAATTAGTCCGACAAATACGTTTCCAGTCTAGGGAGTCATAAAGTAAGGGTTGATAATGTGGACGACGACCATATTTTTGCTGCATGAATTCTGCCCAAACTGTGGAACGCTGATGGTAGGACCACAATATTTTGCACTTATAACCTTTCTGCAATGAATATAATGACCGAACTCCGAGTCCTCCCACTGCCGTAGGATAGCATATATCATGCTAAGCTCTCTAGTGATGCTGGCCAGCCCAGAAGAAACGTGCCATTTTCCTCTCCAATTCTGCTATGACACTACGTGGTAGCTTGGAGACAACAAATAAATGAAAGGAATTGCCGAAAGTACCGATCAAATGAGTATTAGGCGGCCCTGCCGCACTTAGTAGCTTATTCCTCCATCTAGCCAAGCGAGTGTCAAAGTGATTTAACAAGGCGGTATAGTGTGCTGCTCGACAAATACCACGATAAATCGGTGCCTCCAACTATGGCATAGGTAGTGTGGATAAGCGCATATCTAATAATTCTGCTGTCCGAGCACCTATATGATTAATACTGACAACCACTAAACTTTTATGGAAATTTACCTGCTGTCCAAATGCCTGTTGATATTGCTGTAGAAAAGCTATAAAACGTCTCATGTTTGATGCCGAGGCTAATAGAAAAATAAGTAAAGCATCCGCGTATCCCAAATGAGATGGTGTGACCACACGGCTTTCAACAAAACCACGAATCCAAGAGCTCTTCACCAATGAGTTTAGGCCTCTACTGAATCCCTCGGAGGCAAGAATAAATAAGAGAGGCGATAATGGATCGCCTTGTTTGACGCCGCAACTAGTACTGAAGAATCCACACGGTTTACCATTGATTAAGACATAGCATTTTGTGGCCGATAAATTATTTACAATGAGTTTGACAAAGAAAGCCTGAAATCCCATCCTTAAGAGCAATATTTCAAGATAGTCCCAACTCACACGGTCAAAAGCCTTTGCCATATCTAATTTGATGATGGCCCGACCCCCACATTGCGGTCTATCCAATAGGTGTACCATCTCTTTAGCCATTAATGTCTGCTCGGCTATACCATGGCCTGGTATAAAACGTACTTGTTCAGGGAAAATTAAGCGAGGAAGAAGGACTGCCATCCTTGAAGATAGTATGCGTGTCACTGCTTTTGAAATAAAGTTGGTAAGGCAGATCGCACAGAAGTCAGAAAATGTCTCTAGAGATTGCAATTTTGGTATAGAGTGATAAGTGATGCCGCCATAGCTGTTGGAACTGTCACTCCAAGAAAAACTTCCTGCACTGCTTTTAACACATCTAGGTGTATAATATCCTAACAATGTCGATAGGATTGTCCATGATATCCATCTGGACCAGCAACACTAGATGGGCTCAAAGCCTAAACAACCTCTTTGACTTCGGTCAGTTGTGGGATCGAAAGTAAAGCCATGTTATCTGCCTGCGTTAGAATGGAGGGAATATACTAAGGATAGTTTCATGATTTCCTGTAGGCTCAGCGTTAAATAGTTGTGTGTAAATTGTGTAGTCTGAGTTGTCAAGAAATCGGGGTTTGAGTGATTCAAAAATGCATCATTTAAATGTTACGTGTTTACGAAATGCATGAAATAAGTGTTACTTGATATATGCATGTGATAAAAATGGTTTACATGTTTATATATAATGTTGTCGTACTAACAAGCCATGAAGCATTAAGGATTACATCGTATGGCAAACATTTGTTGTCTATTTTCAGGTGTCATGATTAATGAACTAAACTAGTTCATTAAGTGAAGTACTTAAGTTAATGAACTAACTAGTTCATTGAATAAAGACAAACTTGGAGAGAGCTATATAGCAACAAATTTGAAATGGAAAGTCTCCTCATCTCATTAAAACTCACATGCCACACACACACACACACACATACATACATACATATATATATATATATATATATATATATATATATATATATATATATATATATATATATAAATTTCATATTCAAATGTAAGGATGGCGCAGGGCTTCTTCTGGCGAAAATCCGGGCGGCTTTAGCCGCCGCCGCCGCATTCCCGGTCTTCACCCCTAGCGTATGCTGCAAGGCTCTCGCCACATCTGCCACTTTCTTCTGCTTCGTTCCATCGTAGTTTTAGAATGTCGGCATCGAAATATTTCGCCGACATTGTTTCCGGCTCCACTTCTGCGCAGGCCATCAATATTTCACCCAAAACAGTTTCAAGACACAAAGGTATTCCCATGATCTCATTTCTTGATTCTGAAATCGATGCTCTAGCCGCGCCATTCAAATATTCCTTGGTTGGCACGTTTTGGTATGGACGACCTCCATTGAAGGTCATTCGAGAAGTTTTTGAAAAAATAGGTTTTCATCATGATTTGCGCATAACGCTCATTGATCAAACCCACATTTTATTGAATTTCTGTCGAGAGGAGGATTATCTCCGATGTTTTTATCGTCGATCATGGCTTATCTCTGGATGTCATATGCGGATCACAAAATGGACTGTGGACTTCAATGCTTCTGCTGATGTACCTATTGTTCCAGTCTGGATTGCACTACCTGGTTTGCCGATCCACCTGCATTGCCGTGATGCACTTTTTGAAATAGTGAAACCGATCGGCAGCCCACTCAAGCTTGATGTTGCAACCTCTGATGGCCTCAGGCCTTCGGTAGCCCGAATATGTGTTGAGGTTGATGTATCGCAGGACCCTCCCACAAAAGATATATGTTCAGGCAAAGAAAAGACTAATATTGCAGTCAGTGATTTATGAGGACTTGCCCAAATTTTGTACTGCTTGTCATCGGCTTGGACATGTCCAGTCGGCTTGCACGCGAAAGTTGTCAACACAATCGACAATTCCACCACCTCCACCACCACCCCCGTCTAGACCACCAAAACAAAGATGGACACCGGTTAAAAAGACCGTACCAGCACCACCTCCAACGGTGTCATCGCCTTCCCCACCAACTCCAGTTAATGTGGCCGATGTGTCACTGGATGAGATGCATCCATCGGACAATAATGATGCCTGCGAAGCATCATTGGATGTGGAGGATGGACCATTAGGGACGCTTTCTGTGATGCCACAGATCATCAACTCCCAGATGACGTTATTCATACAGATATTGGCCATATGTCGGATAATGATTTGCCAGATGATCCAACGACTGAAGCCGATACAATTTCAACGGTACCCGCAGAAGTTGCACGTTGCATGCAACTGCTTGACCCGTCTCCTGATGACGACATATTAATATCTAGACTGCAGGATCGGACGGAGGACGAGCCGTTTATTCCAGTGGTGCCTCGGCGTAAGCGCCGCGCTAGGAAGGACCTTCCTCCACTGCCACCATCGACTATTCTGACCCGCAGCGCATCTCACGCCATTCAGGGAAGTGCCTCTAACCTTAATCAATGAATTTATTAATCTGGAATATTCGAGGCATGCGTCCGTCATTACCTCGATTGCAACAATTGATTAGGGAACATCGTTTGAATCTAGTAGCTTTAATTGAACCTAAGCATACCCCATCACAAATAAATAGATTTGGTTTGCGTCTTGGATTTTCACAAAGTTATGCTTCACAGTCTTAACGTATCTGGTTTTTTTAGCGTGATAATGAGTTTCGACTGCTTGCCACACAGGATCAAGAGCAGGTGATCCATCTGACTCGTCATCTATTCTCAGCAGCATACTTTCGTTCTCTCCTTAGTTTATGCAAAACACACTGCTACGCAGCGTCAACGACTGTGGCGCACATTATGTGATTTCTCGGAGGGGTTACAGTTACCCTGGATGGTTGGAGGCGATTTTAATACGTTTCGCACCCTTGAAGATCATAGTGGTCGCTCCACCCCCATCATTGTCTGCTTTACAGGATTTTAATGACTGCATTGAGACATGCTCTCTTATGTCGCCACCCTATCAGGGTTCACGGTTTACTTGGGCTGAAGGTCGTGGTCTAGGACGGGTACGCCGGAGACTCGACTGGCTTTTTATTAATTCTTTGATGCATGACCTGTTTGACACTCTGCGGCTTTCTCATTTACCACGCATTACGTCGGATCACACACCGCTTTTGATACAGTGCCAGTTGGGTGCACAAAATATTCGGCGATCCTTCAGATTTCTTGACGCATGGCTTTCTCATCCGGATTTTAATAATTATGTGAAGCATGCATGGTTAGCATATCCAACTACGGGCGGCATGGGGGGTTTCTACTCCAAATTATTTTCACTTAAGAAAGACATTCAAATTTAGAATAAGAATATCTTTGGGAACATATTCAGCAATCTGAAGGATGCAGAAGAACATCTTAATACATCAGAAGCTCATTGGGATGCTAACCCCACGGAAGCGGCACGCGAGGCTTTTTATCAGGCAAAAGCACATTATTTACTCGCATCAAAATATGAGCTACAGTTTTGGCAACAAAAGGCACGTGTAAAATGGTTACAAGAAGGAGATGCTAACACTCGATACTTTCACTCCCTCGTCAAAGGTAAACGCTCACAGCTATGTATTCGCCAGCTACGAAACTCGCAGGGAGCACTATTGACACAGCAGGATGATATTCTGGTAGCCGCTGTTGAATATTACAAGGAATTATTCTCAAGTGTGCATACGCATAATCATACCGAAATATTATCACATATACCTCTTTTAGTCTCTGCGGAGGAAAATTCCATGCTTACACAGTTGCCATTGGAGTCAAAGGTAAAGTCGCTGTATGGAGTTTAGACCCCCACAGAGCAGCGGGTCCAGACGGGTTTCATGGAAATTTCTATCGCTCATGTTGGTCCATCATACATTTGGATGTCACTAAAGCAGTGCAAGAATTTTTCATTGGTGTTCCACAGCCGGCTGTCATGGCTAGTGCATTAATTACGCTCATTCCAAAAATACAGTCGCCACAGACTTTTGCAGATTTCCGTCCTATTTGCCTGACAAATTTTTTAAGCAAAGTCTGTACTCGTATTATTGCCACTAGGTTGGGTCACCTGCTGCCGCAGTTAATATCCCCAGAGCAAACAGGTTTTTCTTCCGGGTAATGATATTTCGACTCAAGTGCTTTTGGCCCAAGAAATGGTGCACATGTTGGACAGAGGCGGACCGCAGTTATGTTTGAAATTAGATATGATGAAGGCTTTTGACCGGGTAAGCTGGGACTATCTTCAGCAACTCTTGCGGAAATTCGGCTTCTCAGACTTTTTCATTCGGATTATCATCAATCACCTAAGTGCAACAAGGATGTCAGTCTTAATCAATGGGCAGCCATCACCCTATTTTCGGCCATTCAGGGGAGTTTAAACAGGGAGATCCCTTATCACCTTTATTATTTATACTAGCATCTGAGGGATTCAGTCGGGGACTGAAGGCATTGGTAGCATCGGGACGTGTACACTCCTTTCGTTTAGGGCGAATGCTTATGTCCATCTCGCATTTGGCTTATGCGGATGATTTGCTAATATTCTTGCGGGGTACAAAACGAAATCTCAGGAGATTCCACTCTTTTCTTACGGCATATGAAACAGCATCGGGGCAAAAGGTAAATTTTAATAAAAGCAGTTTCATACCGTCGGCTAATATCACATCCCGTCAATGCCGCAACTTTAAAGACATTCTAGGCATGAGAACAACGACGTTGCCTTTCCGATATCTTGGTTCTTAACTTCATAAGGGCATCACACGGGTTATACATTGTTCCACTCTCTTGCAACATGTGGATGATCGGTTACACGGATGGCATTCTCGCCTTCTCTCTTCGGCGGGCCGCCTTGTCCTGCTACGCTCCGTCATAGCAGCACTTCCACTACACATTTATGGCAGCTGGCGGTATGCCTAAGTCCATCATTCGCATACTTGATAGGAAAATGTCGGCATATTTTTGGGGAGATAGACATCACTGGGTTGCATGGAGCAACATCACTATTCCAGTTGAAGAAGGCGGGTTAGGTCTACGTAATTTCAGAGAATTGCAACAGGCATATAAATGCCACATTTGGTGGACATACCAACGTCATGACACATTATGGAGTCAATATATGCATTTTCGATACGGATGGCGCTGGGTGATTATACTCCGAGACTCACAGACTCCGCGATATGGAAATCTATTTGTCGTATTCATCCCATTTGTATATCTCATACAACTGGTGCAGGATCGCTGATGACATGGATAGCCACACCCACAGGAGAGTTTACTCTCAAATCGGCCTTTGATATATGTAGGCTGTCACGACCAACGCAACTGTCAACGAAATTTATTTGGTTGATGAAGCATCTATCTCCATCTATCCGCATTCTTTTGTGGCGTTTTTTTTCATTCAGCCATGCCTTTTGAGGATTACATGGGGACAATATTTGGTGGCGCGCCCGACACAATGTCCTTTTTGCAAGGAATACTCAGCCACAGTGGACCATGTTTTCATTTACTGTACCCGCATTCGTTATTTATGGAGTTTCTTTGCTGCTGAACTACATGGTGTCCCTCCGGTCTCTTTATCGCTGCGACAGTATTTGTTGGCATGGTGGTATTGTTCAACTTTTTCCACCCTCTCTGCATCTTAAAAATAGTCATTCCATCCATTGTAATTTCAAATATTTGGCGCGAATACGCGCAGCTAATATACGGGGACGCTGCAATCTTTTTGACAGCGACTCTGCGGAATTCGATACATTTCGATATTCATATGTGGATGCTGAAGATTGAGGGCTCCAAACTGGCAGCGGGTCCTGCTTTATCTCTCTCCTAGATCCCACGCATTCGCCACCCACGCCTCAGAGTTCTTAGATGGCAAACACCTCCTTCAGGAAGGCTCAAGTTAAATGTGGATGCAGCAGTAGTCGTCTTTATGCGGCAGGTGGGGCAATTTTTGCGTGATACGGAGGGCCGTTGTAAGGGTTGCCCTTTCCTTTTGTCTGCCTCCTTGCACACCTTTACAGGCAGAGATTCAAGCTACACTTTTTGGCCTGCTGTATTTTCTTCCATTCTATCGTATGCTAATTATTGAGACTGATTGCACACAAATGCTCTCATGCCTTCACAAGCCACGGCATGTTGCTGGAAATTATCATCTCCGACAGCTCTATTCCCTAATTCAGCAGCATCGACTGGAACTTGTTCACACGTATCGTGAGACTAATATGGCTGCACATTATCTTGCGCAACATGCGATGCTTCATCCCGCAATGGCTGCTTTCAACGGACAAAATCTTCCTCCTATGGTTCGGGCCTCAGTCGTTTTGGATGTTACCTTGGCCAGCTTGCGCACCGCTTGACCCTGCACTTCCTGATGGCTAGCCCAATTTTTACTACATTCTGTCCGTGGCATAATAGTCACGGACAGGCACGGTACGCATTGTATTCATTTGCTTCTATGCTGCACCATGAACATACTTACCATTTCTTTTTTCGCTGTCATTGTTCCCGAGTTCCATGCCTGCCATTACAATGTCCGTTTGGTTCGGAGGTGTCCTTTTTGTATATTTGCGGTTATCCATAAGGATTGGCAACAACCTGCCTGTACTATCTGCAGTACAGGCAGCCTTGGTACGTTTTCTTTTCTCTCTTTGAGCTGCAAGCATGTTATCTCTTACATGCTGACGCTGCTGTTTGGTTTCGTGATATGGGTTTGCCCGATTGACATGCCATGGGGGTTTATGGCTGCGAGATCCACGCATAACGTCAACCAATTACCCTCGTCCTGCTCACCATCCGACGTCTTTGGATTATACGCGCTGTTCTTACTGCAGTCAAGTCTTCCATACGGATTGGCGCGTATCAAATGTCGCTGCCGGCGCATTTCCTTGTGCCGTTAGGTCAGGTTCGATCTGTCCTCAGTTTATCTTGTATGGTTTACTATATCCTGGCCTGATAACTTACTTAGACATACATGTTTCTTGTGATTGGATGCGAGCCTGGATCATCCTATTTCTGCACGTATGCTATGCCTACATCATCTGGATCTTGATAGGCTCTCGATGGCGGGATGCACTCATTCAACCCCGTAGCTGCACTGACATATTTGGGAATTCAATGACGGAAATCAGCACCACAATACATTGTTTCGACATACATGGGCGGCTGTTCATAAGGCACTATAACTTTTTCGACTACAGTTGTCTTCGGATTGCCTTTTGTAACTCATCATACAATAGCGCATATCAACATATCATCTATATAAATATGTACGCTTTTCCCTTCGCCAAGGTTTTATCCACAAGGGTGGTTTTACTTGGCAAGGTTTTAATGCGGCATATCATATATAGATTGATTGTTGATAATCATCAACTGCTATATTTTTTCGTATTTCATTTGATGTACAACGGTATTCCTCCGCCATAAGTGAGGGCTTTCTTTAATAAAAATTCCCTCTTCAAAAAAAAAATAAATAAATTTCATATTCAAATTTTTTAAAGACACACTATATACTTATGTCTTACGTACCACTGACACGTCATACACATCATAAACCGTACGTCAACGTCACACCACCATATACACATTATATTTATGAGTATATACAGGTCTCGTATCATACATTACAAGTCATCTTGATACAAAAATTATAACGACATGTCACGAAGCCATAAACCGAAAATTGTCGCATCGGGTGATTACCGAATCTTCACGGACATGTCACATAATTACCATATAAACATGCCATCACGCATACACTTAAAATGCTCAGAAATTTCATGGTACACATGTCATATTCAGCCCCAAAGTCATACCAAGTTTACACACATCAATCACCCACAATTTAGCCTTAATTTGTGGAAAATTCAAACTCATTTTTTTAAGGCACATGGCATTTTTGAACATCAGCCATAGGAGCTGAAAATACACTTTATTTTATGTAGGTTATGTGTGACAAAATATATATTACATGTCTAAGATGTTTGAGTTTAATCGGAGAAAAATCGCGTAATCGACGAAATTCAAAAATTCGGTTTTCTACACTTGCGCATGCATGAAAACATTTTGTGTAGCGCCCCACACTCCGGCCAGCCGGATACGGTGCGTCCGCCGTACTTCACTACGGAGAGTACCAGGCATCATTCCATAACATAACAAAGTCCAGAATAAAATATGTGGACTTTCATTCTTACATGTCAACAAGTAAGCAAAACTGAGGCAGGATAAAAACTTTTAAAATAAAAACGTCTAGGCAACCATCATTAGTCTTACAACATGATCATAAAGTACGGAAATCCCAAAAGCAAATGTTTCCATCATAAATTCATGAAAAGATCATCAATCATAACCATCTCGTCAAGTCTCTTAAGTCGTCCACCTCTCGCGTTTTACGGGTAAGGAACCCTAGGTTCATCTTCGATCCATTCAACTCTATTTCCTGCGGGTTCTGGGAGGAAAA